>CM053402.1:0-41839 GCA_028644305.1 Xerus rutilus
GTACCTCCTTGTGTGCCAGCAGCTGGCTGATAGACATGGACAGAAGCTGCAGGTGACCAGAGTGAGTTGAGACAGGAGGAGGACTGGAGGCCAGGCTCTCATTTTTCTCTTGAATTCATAAAAGTTTCCAGGAAGGAACTTTGATAGAAAAACAAGAAAATTCTTTTTGCTTAGAGGTTTTGAGGTTTGCGACACAACCCAACCCCTGAGTACAGCAGGTGGGGTTTGTTATAATGTAATAGGAGAGATCAAGTAGGACAAAGACAGGGGCCACAGCAGGTTGATGCTGGACAAGGTGGACACACAGGGTCCCCTCAGCATCTCTGCTTTGCTGACCTCTGCAGCGTCCCTTCTGGAGTGCCTCAAGGCCCATAATGATGAGGGCTCCAGCTGTCACATGTGTGCTCCCCACCTGCACCAGGAAGTACAGACAGCAGTTGGGGACTGTGACATCCCTTCTGTCTCCTCCCTAGAAATCCCTCAGCCCTTTACTCAAAGCTCATAATCTTAGACGGGAGTGTGGCTACTTCCAGCACATGGCTGATCTCTTAGGGAAAAGAAGGAGGGAGTGAGCCTCGAGATGACAAGCTGCAGTCCCAGCCACCAACCCATGAGGACTGGGACCACCTATTGATGAACTCCTGGTCCACAGGCCAGTCCTTCCTGCTCAGGGAATCATGCTCTTCTAATTAGAGACCCACCTTCCTGTCTAACTTGCTTGTACAGCAGTGACCACAAAATTGTACCTGGATCCATTTGTTTTTAATTTGTTATTTAAAAATTTATCTCAGGTATGTTATGGTTCAATTATGAGGTGTCCCCCAAAACCTCATGTGTAAGGCAATGCAAGAAGTTTCAGAGGTGAACTGATTAGATTATGGGAGTTTTGACCTAATCAGTGAACTAATCCACTGATGGATTAACTAGTTGTCAACTGTAGGCAGGTTGAGAGTGGCTGGGAGAGGCAGGTCACTGAGTGTGTGTGTCTGTTTGGGGTTTACATTTTGTCCCTGGTGAGCAGAACTCTCTGCTTCCTGTTGCCATGTCCTGAGATGCTTTCCCCATCACGCCTTTCCGTGATATTCTGCCTCACCTTGAGATCAGAGCTGTGGAGTTCACTAACTATGGTCTGAACCTCTGAAACCATGAGCCAAAATACACTGTTCCTCCTCTAATTGTTTTAGTCAGGTCTTTTGATCACAGTGAGGCAAGACCTGACTGAAACAGGTACTATTATAGATACTCATGTGGGCAAAGGGCCATTCTCAGCCATCCAGTCCCACCCCAGGTCTTCCAGTCCCTATCCTGATTGGTGGAAGCCCTTCCTTGCTTGGAAGCTCACTACTCAGTCCCGATCCTGCCCCAGCTACATCTGCAACCCACCCACCTAGGACTTGGTCCCCATTCTCTATGGGTAGAGGTCATGAAATGGGTTATCAGAGGGGAGATGTTCCCAGGATCTGAGGGTATTTGCAGTCATCATGGAAATCCCAGGGTGAGACTTTGAGGGCCAGGGCATGTTTGGAGATGGAGCTGAAGCCTATGACTAGGGAGACTTCCCCAGCTTTGGAGATGGAGCTGAATCCTGTGACTAGGGAAGTTTCCCCAGCTCCGGTTCTTCTGTGCCAGGTCCCAAGGAGAGAGGGTTCTGGAGGCCAGGCCTGAGGCTGCCCCAAAGATAACCTGGGTATGCTCATGGGCACACCCAGCATCTTCCAAATGCAAAATGTCTAAGGGATGGAGAAGAAGGCAGGAACTGGAGGAAAATGAAGAGACCTTGACAAATCCCCTGGTCAGAGACTCAGGCGAGGAAACTTGATAGCACCCCCAAGGATGGGATCACTGGTGTTGATGTTCCAGAGAACTCAATGTAACCCATCTGGAGCCAGGGGACAGGAGGCAGGATGCTCAGGGCTGGGTAGGAGGGGCAACCTTGCTGATCCCAACCTGATCCAGACCTTCCTGATCCAACCTTGCTGATCTCTCTTGATCCCAACCTTCATCCAGAAAGAAAACCAGGTCCCAACATAGGATGTAATGTATCTTGGATAGGAGTGGGTCAGGGGAGAAGCTGTTCCTACACCAGGTCTCAGCATGAGGGGTCAAAGATCAGTAGAGGCCCACCATGCTGAAGTCCTTGTCAGACACAGGGCTACTTGGTGTGGAAGACACCAGGGCTCCAGGACCTTTGCCTAAGAGCCATGGCTGTTCTGTAGCATATAATGTGGGATCCAATCCCTCTGATCCAATGCTCTTCCGAGAGAGACAGAGGAGGAGGACAAAGGGGGGGGAGGGAGGGAGGGGGAAGAGAGGGAGAGGGAGAGAGAGAGAGAGAGGGAGAGAGAGAGAGAGAAAGAGAGAGAGATCGAGAAAGTGAGTTCACAAAAAGCCAAACCAGAAGAACACTAAGTTGGCAAAGGCATCACAACAATGTAGTAAGTAGACGACATTTTTGAACACTTGAAGAAAAGCATAGATTTACAAAAGTGGTCTTCACATTATCTAGGGAAAGTAATAAGAATCAACGCTGAAGAAGGTAAGCACCTTGGCCTCTCGAAGGTATTCAGAACACAAATGAATAAAATCAACAGTTGATGAAAAATCTGGGTAACATGAATTTTAGAATTAGAATAATTAAATTTAAAGGAAAAGCAAAAAAGTCCAATTACAGGGCTGGGATTGTGGCTCAGTGGTAGAGCGCCTGCCTCGCATGTGGGAGGCACTGGGTTCTGATCCTCAGCACCACATATAAAAAAATGAATAAATAAAAGTCAATCAACAACTAAAAAATTTTTTTTAAAAATTCCAATTACATGGACAAGTCATTAGAAGACATGGAGAATCTTAATTTCTGGAATAGGTCAAAGCCTCAGGAACACAGGTGAGTTGAGGCTGGCTGAGCTTCCATGGGAAGGATAGTTTTGTCATAAGAGGAAGGAGTGAAGGGCTACATATGAGGCCATAGAGGAGGTGGGAGGGTACAAAAGGGGGCCATGGGATGAGGCGGTAGAGAGTGACACAGCAGGAGGAGATAGAAGGTGCTGAGGAGATGAGAGGAGGTGATGAGGGCAACAGGAGGAAAGGAGGTGGTAGGGAGTGACACAGGAGAGGAAAGGAGGAGGTGGAGGGCGACACAGGAGAGGAGAGGAGGAGGGCGACACAGGAAGAGATGAGAGAAGGTGGTGGAGGGTGACACAGGAGGAAATGAGAGAAGGTGGTGGAGGGCGACACAGGAGAGGAGAGGAGAGGAGGTGGTGGAGGGCGACACAGGAGAGGAGAGAAGAAGGTGGAGAGCTACACAGGGTCAGTGAAAGGAAGCAGCAGAGCCCATATGAAATGAGATACAGGGATACACCAGGAGCTGTGAAATAAGTGGTGTAGGGTCACAGAGCAGGGTCATATAGGTAGCAGCCAAGGACAACACAGTATGGAGGATGACATCTCTGAGATGCTGAAATCTAAGGCAGTCTCGGTTTGACCCTGATCTTGACCTCTTTTATCTACCCATAAGTCTAAAACACTGACCCTATTTTCTATTTCCTAGCTCTTACCTCACCCTAGAAACCCTAAATATAAGCCCATAAATGAGGTACTTCTGTTTAACATCTACTCTGTAAACCATCCCCACCTATCCTGTACCCAACACCTGACCACAAATTTGCTCAGGCCCAATCCCAACCATAATTCCCATCCTAACGCTAATGTTCAGCATATAATTTTGATTTCCTCCTTTTGACCTTGAGGAGGGGCTGGGCTTCAGCCTGGTTGACCTTGAGAAGGGGATGGCTTCAGTGTGGATGACATTTGTAGTCAGGTCTCATTCTTCCATCCAGGGCTGGTTGGCCATATCTGCTTGATTCTTGGAATGCATTCTTCTGGACAAGGTTGGAGAGATCCAAGGTCTGCTTTGCCTGAATGTGAATTTGACCTGAAAAAATCAAGCCAATTTTTCCACAGTGATTGTGAATATTGCACCTGAGTGTCACACTAGCCTTGTACTGGGACATTTTTATACCCTGCTAATGGTATTAAAATAGGCTCTGAGCATTGAGATGGCTTTCCTGGGGCACATGCTGGTACATAGGCACAACCCCAAACCCCACTCCCAGCTCCCCCACCACCTTCACTATCTCCAAGACAAGAAAGGATGTCTCAGTTCTTGACAGGGACAGTGTTCTCTGAGGCATATGTTGCTTCTGAGGATGGGTTACTGTCCCAGGAGCAGCTGAGGGGAACAAAGCAGGGTGAGGGGCATTCACCCAGCTGTACCTTATTCTCATCCATAGCCTAGATCCCATACCCATCTCAACCTCTATGAGCTCTAACCACAAGAATCCTGGCCTGGAATGGGTTTGAGGCCAGGCTGCACACTCTCTAGACAATGGAGTCTGGGTTCTTACCCAAGAGCATTTGCTAACTTCAAACTCATTTTCCAGCTTCCTGGAGCCAGAAGTTGCCTTCATCAGACCCTCTAGGTGTGTTCTGGTTCATCTCAGGCTCCAAACATAGCTTCTTTTTTTTTTTTTGGTACTGGAGATTGAACTCAGGAGCACTCGACCACTGAGCCACATCCCCAGCCCTATTTTGTGTTTTATGTAGAGACAGGGTCTCACTGAGTTGCTTAGTGCCTCACCGTTGCTAAGGCTGGTTTTGAACTCGCGATTCTCCTGTCTCAGCCTCCCTATAAACATAGCTTCTTCTCTGCCCAGAGGGACCACTGTCCAATCTGACCATTCATCCATGCAGCCCCAAACAGGAGTTGCCCTTTCCAGACCAGGCAAAGGGGTGGCTGGAGGCTGTTGGTATCACTCATACCAATCTCCCAGGAAAAGAGGAGATAGAGGCTGGCTGTGCTGGTCCACTAGAGCTACTAGGACCCCAGTTGGACAAATGGGCAAACATGGTGCTCTTTCAGCAAGGCTCCTTGTACCTGCAGACCTGGCCCAAACCTGCACAAAGAACAAAGGTAAAATGAGAACTTGGTACAGGACTCTGAACACGGTGGGTGTTTTGCCAGGTCCAAACATGCTTGGGACACTTGGAGATTCACCTAGGCAGCTGGAAGTCAGTCTCCACTCCTGTCCTTATTTCTCTCATTTGTACTGCTGATATTCATGGCAGCAAGGAAGAGAGAAACTCAGCTTTTTGTTCTTCATCTCTTCCACGACTTTCCATTCCTCTCAGCCTTATTTTTCTCTTCGGGATCCCAACTGTGTTCAACCAGACTAGGCTAGAACGTGTTCATGTGATCCACCAGCCTCAGCATCTGGAATCCCTGGTACCACAGGCCTCCACACCTGCCTGTTTCTAATTTTGGAAGGTCTGAATTATCTTCTAATTCATCCTGATCCCACATGGAATCTCTCTTCACAGGTCTGACTTGTGGCCTCAGGCACAACTTGATGTGTCTTCTGCCAAAAGCAGTGGTTAACTTCTCAGCCTGAAGACATTTTACACATTATTTGCATCCCATAAATGTCTGTTTTCTCTGATGTTGTTTCTTTGGTTATCATTCACTCACTTCTCCTGTCTTTTCTCTTCCTCCCCCTCCCTCCCTCCCTCTCTCTCTCCTCCCTCCCTCCCTCCCTCTCTCTCTCTCTCTCCCTCCCTCCCTCCCTCCCTTCCTCCCTCGATGAAGGTAGGGTGAGAGAAACTTGACTTTTCTTTCTGTTTCTTCCATGACTTTCAATTCCTCACAAACCCTCTTTGTCTCCACAGTGTCCTGGCCGTGCTCCCAGAGGCTGGGCTCAAACACCTGCACTGAGGTCAAACCCCAGCCTCAGGCTCTGAAACTGTGGGTACCTCAGGCTACCTTACCTACTGACTTGGAAGATCTAAATTATTTTTTACCTTGTTTCTCCTGATCCTGCATGAAAATTCTCATTGAAGATTTGACTTGTGACCCCTGAACACATTTTGAGGTTTCTTTTGACACCAACTGTAGTTAACTTCTCAGCTAGAAATACAATTTGGTAGGTTACTACCATCACATAAACGTTTTAATTAGCCTGATTTCGTTTCTTGCTTGTCATCTACTCACGCATACCACAGTCCTAGGAATCCAACCCCAGGCATCACACTTGCAGGGAAAGGCTCCACCACTGTGCTCCATGCCAGAAACCAGACAAGTCAAATGTCATTAGAGAGGCTGACCCTCATAAACTCAGTTCAGTCAAAGCTGTGAAACCATTGCACTTGTAAGAAAATCTGTCATAAGAAGCGACTGTGTGGACGCATTAGTATTAGAGATTACATTTTTAAAAGTTATATTAGCAACAGGAGGCCATTGAGTGATTACTGTATTAATATGAGAGAACAGAATGTGGATATTATGTAAGTAATGAAGGCCACTGTCCGAATGTTATTAGCAAGTGGTCCTGGTAAGTAATGTTACTATTAGAAGCCATTCCATGAATATTATTATAGGTTTTTGGGAAACTGTGTGCATATTATGTTAGTTCTAGAGGCCACAGTAAAGATATTAATATTAGAAGCCGCACTGTGCACATATTAATATTAAGACCACAGGAAGTATATTAGTATTAGAGGCCATAGTAAAGACATGAAATTAGTGTCAGAGTCCTCATTGAGGATAATACATGACAGAAATAATGGGGTGAACATTATATTAGTGAGAAGGGGCTATTAAATGGGTTCCAGAATCCTCATTCAGAATGAGTGTCAGAGAACCAAGTGGGCATACTATATGTGGGTCGGAGGCCACAAGGATGATTTTATGTTAGTGTCAGAAGCCACAGTGGGAGCCAGGTGCGGTGGCACACGTCTGTAATCCCAGCACTTTGGGAGGCTGAGACAGGAGAATCGCAAGTTCAAAGCCAGCCTCGGCAACAGCGAGGCGCTAAGCAACTCAGTGAGACCCTGTCTCTACATAAAACACAAAATAGGGCTGGGATGTGGCTCAGTGGTCGAGTGCCCCTGAGTTCAATCTCCAGTACCAAAAAAAAAAAAAGAAGCCACAGTGGGGATATTATGTGAGTTTTAGAGGCCACAGTGAGGATATTGTGTGTCAGAGGTCACAGTAGGGAAATTATGTGAATCTCAGAGATCACAATAAGGATATTATTTGCATGTCAGAGGCCAAAGTGAGCATATGATAGAAGGGTCATAGCCCGGAGTGGGAATATTTTATTAATATTAAAGATCATGGTGAAGCTATGATATTAATTTTGGATGCTATAGTATGGATAGCAAATTCATATTAAAGAATACAGGGCAGATATTATATTAGTTTTAGATGCTATGGTGTGGATAATACTGACTGATAATAAAAGAACACAGTGTACATTTTATATTTAGATGCTATACTATTGATATTCCATTGATTTTAAAGTCCAAAAGGCGATTATTATATTAGTTTTAGATGCAGTATTATGGAAATTATGTTAATATTAAAGACAACAAGGAAACTACAATATTAATTTTAGATGCTGTTATGGATCACAAATCAATATTAAAGCATACAGGGGGGCTGGGCGCAGTGGGGCATGCCTACAATCCCAGCACTTTGGGAGGCTGAGACAGGAGGATCGCGAGTTCAAAGCCAGCCTCAGCAATGGTGAGGCACTAAGCAACTCAGTGAGACCCTGTCTCTACATAAAACACAAAATAGGGCTGGGGAGGTGGCTCAATGGTCGAGTGCCCCTGAGTGCAATCCCCAGTAACAAAAAAACAAAAGCATACAGGGCAGCTATTATATTAGATTTGTATGCTATATTAGTATTAGAGGCCATAGTAAAGACATATATATTATATATTACATAGTATCATATGATATTGATATAATATGGAAGACCAAAGGACACTTATTAGTTTCAGATTCTATAAGTACAGTTATTATGAGTATTAAAGGTTATAGGTCACCTAGCATAGGAGTTTTAGACACTATTATGATATTTTATTAGTGATAAAGGCCACAGGGTAGTTATTATATCAGGTTTGAAAGTCAAATATTGGGTATCATATTAATATTAAAAACCACAGGGCAGGGGCTGGGATTGTAGCTCAGCGGTAGAGCACTTACCTCGCATGCGTGAGGCCCTGGGTTCGATCCTCAGCACCACATACAAAGCAATAAAATAAAGACATTGTGTTCATGTACAAATAAAAAAAAAAATCTTTAAAAAAAAAAAAAAAAAACCACAGGGCAAATATTTTATTAGTTCTGGAGACCACATGATGCATATTCTATTCAAAATGAAGGACAAGGGCTGAAGTTGTGGCTCAGGGGGACCGCGCTTGCCTAGCACGTGAGGCACTGGGTTTGAACCTCAGTACCACATAAGAACAAATAAATAAAAGTATTGTGTCCATTCACTATGGAATTCATATTATTATTAAAGACCAGAGTGTAGCTATTAGATTAGTTTTGCATATTTTTATATGGAGATAATATTTGTATTAAAGGACACAGGGTGGCTAGTGTGCTATTACATATATAAATATGTCTAATATCTACATTACAAGTTTTAGATGCTAGAGTATAGATATCACATTAATATTAGACTGCAGGGGCCTGGGATTGTAGCTCAGTGGTAGAGTGCTTGCCTCGCATGCGTGAGGCCCTGGGTTCGATCCTCAGCACCACATACAAAGCAATAAAATTAAAAAATACATTGTGTCCATCTACAACTAAAAAAATATTAAAAAAATATATATTAGACTGCAGGGCAGCTACTAAATTAGTATAAGATGCTATAGTATGGGTATTACATCAATATTGAAGGCCAAAGTGCAGATATTCTATTAGTTTTAGATGCTAATGTGACATCATATAGTATTAAATGTCATGAGTAGAGATATTAGTTTTAGATGATATAATATGGATATTGTATTTGTATTAATTACCACATTGTGGCTAGTACATTAGTTTCAGATGCTACAGTATCAATATTATTTCAGAGTTAAAAGCCACAGGGAATGTGTTATATTAATTTTAGATGTTATATTATTGATATTTTATTAGTGTTAAAGATCACAGGGAAGCTACTATATTATTTTTAGATGCTACTATGTGAATATTATTTGGTATTAAAGGAAAGAAGGCAGCTAATATGCCATTTTTTTTAAAGATTGACACTTTTATTATAACTTTATTTTTATTTATTAATTTGTATGTGGTGCTGAGGATCGAACCCAGTGCCTCACCCACGCTAGGCAAGCACTCTACCACTGAGCCACAACCCCTGCCCCTAATATGCCAATTTTTGATGTTATGATACAAATATGTTATTATTAAACGTCACAGGATTGCTACTATATTAGGTTTATAGGTCACAGTATGAACATTATATTAATATTTATGACCTACAATATTAGTTTTCTGTGTTATGTTATGGATATCATAATAATATTAAAGGCCACAGGGCAGCATTGATATCAGTTTTAGATGCTGTACTGTGGATATCATATTAGGAAAAGCCACAGGACAGCTATTAGATTAAGATGTTATAGTATAGATTTTACAGTAATAACTAATTTTAAATGTTATATTATGGATATCATATTAGTACTAAAGGCTACACAGTAACTATTACATTAGTTTTAAATGGTATAATATATATTAGATTAACATTTTTTAAAAACCTTTATTTATTTATTTATTTATTTTTGGAACTGGGGATTGAACTCAGGGGTACTAGACCACTGAGCCACCTCCCCAGCCCTATTTTGTGTTTTATGTAGAGACAGGGTCTCACTGAGTTGCTTAGCACCTCGCCGTTGCTGAGGCTGGCTTTGAACTAGGGATTCTCCTGTCTCAGCCTCCCAAAGTGCTGGGATTACAGGCTTGCGTCATCGTGCCCGGCTTAATTTATTTATTTTTATGTGGTGCTGAGGATTAAACCTTGGGCCTCACACATGCCAGACAAGTGCTCTACCACTGAGCCCCAGCCCCAGCCCCTATACTGAATTAATATTAAATGCCATGGGAGATCTATGATATTAGATACATTTGCTATAATATGGATATAATTTAATATTAAATTCCACATTTCAGCTATTATATCAGTTTTAAATGCTATAATATGGAGATCATATTAGTAATTAATGATTACAGGGCAGCTATTAGACGAATTTTACAAGATATAGTATGGATATCATATTAGTACTCAAGGCGTACAGGGCAGCTATTATATTAGTTTTACAAGATATAGTATAGATATTATATTAGAATACAAGGCCACAAGGCAGCCGTTATTTCTGTTTCAGAGGCCACATTATTAACATTATATTAATATTAAACACACAGAACACCTATTATATTAGTTTTAGTTGCTATAGTATGCATATCACAATAGTATTAAAGGGCACAGTTCAATATACTAGTTTTGGATGCTACAGTATTAGCATCATCTTAGTATTTAAGGTCACGGGGCTGCTATTATATTAGTGTTAGACACTATAGTATGATATTAATATTAAAGGCCACAGAGAAACTATTATATAAGCTTTATATACTATAGTATGAATATCACATTAGTATTCATTGCCACAGGGCAGCTATTATCTTAGTTTCAAAAGCTATAATATTGATATATTAGTATTAAAGGCTGCAGGGTAGCTATTAATTTCAGATGTTACACTACAGATATGATATTAGTATTAAAGGCCAATGGGCGGTTATGATATTGTTTGCAGATGCTGCAGTATTGTGTTAGTCAATTTTATCACTTCACAAAGCAAAATGTACATAACTTGTTGGCCAGAATGTAACAAGAATGGCCTCTCCACAGGGAAGATATTATATTAGTTTTAGATGCTATTCTGTGAATATCATATTATTTTTAAAGGCCACAAAGAACAATTATATTAGTTTTAGATGCTATGTTATGCATGTTATGTTAATATTGAAGGCAACAGGACATCTATTATATTTGCTTTAGAGGTCCAGTATGGATATTATATTAATATTAAGGGCTACAAGGAAGCTATTTTATCAGTTTTAGATGCTACAGTATAGATATTACATTACCATTAAGGCCACAGGGCAGGTAATATAATAGATTAAGATGTTATAGAATGGATTTTACATTACTAATAAAAGACACAAGGTAGATATTACATTACTTTTAGATGCTCTAGTATGAATATTAAATAAGTAGTAAAGGCCACAAGGCAGCTCTTATGTTAGTTTCAGATGGTGTGCTACAGATATAATATTAGTATGAAAGGCCACAGGTCAGCTTTTATATTAGTTTTAAATGGCATAATACGGATATCATAGTAGTATTAGAAGCCAAGGGCATATATTACATTAGTTTAATATGTAATAATATGGTGTCACTTCCTCCCCAGCTTGCCATTTGTTTGGTGGGGGTCCCACATGGGCTTATCATGCATATTGAGAAGTTTTATTTCTATTCAGGGTCCATCTACCCCAGCCATACATGATGTTGGTCTGCAATGATTGCAAGGTATTCGGATTCTGTATATCCAAATGTTAAAAGAACTTTAAGAAGAAGCATAATCTTTGTAAGGTCAGGTGGACTAAAGCATTCAGGAAAGTAGCTGGTATAGAATTTACAGTGGATAGAAAATTCATTTGAATTTGAAAAACATGGAAGTAAACCTGTCAAATACCAGGAAGAACTATGGAATACAACTTGATGCAATGAAGAGAGTTGAAGAGATCAAACAGTAACACCAAGCTACATTTATAATAAACAGATTGAAGAAAAACAGAGCTACAGAAAGTTCAGGACACTAAAGAAGTCAAGCAGAACATCCACCTTATCTGAGCCCTTCTTGTAGGCAAAGGAAAGCAGCTGGACGAAAAAATGTACAGCAGTTACAACAGGATGTGGACATGGAGGATGTTTCTAAAACTTCTTACTCTTTGTAACCATTTCTATATGTACAGTTGAAAATCTCTTTTGGAGACTTAGAATTGAATTCTAAATTATTGATTTTTATGTAAAGTCACTGAAGTGAATGGTGATTACAAATACTTTTCTCTTATATTGCTATCTGCAAAGCATCAGATTATGGACATTAGATTGCCACTGTATGCACCTCACTGTAACATCTTTATTGATAGACCTGCTTTCGTGTAATCATGAAAATTCTGTTTATAAATGCACAAGTGGATTGTGGACAGAATAATGGCACTTGGTAGCATTTATTTACTAATTACATTATACAGTTTATGACTAATTACAAAAATTCACGGCCAGTGACGTATAAAATAAATTTGCTTTACAGTAAAATAAAAGATGTAGTAATATGAATATTTCATTAGGTTAAAGGCAATAGGGAACATTTTTATTATTTTTAGATGCTAAAGTATGGACATTACATTAATATTAAAGATGACTAAAGATCATGGGGCCTGTATTTTATTAGTTTAAGATACTATATTGTGGATGTTACATTAGTATTAAAGGCCATAGTACAGGTTTTAGATTAGCTTGAGATGCTTTAGTATGAATATCATTTTACTACAAAAAGCTCCATGGAAGCTATCATATTAGTTTTGGATGACATAACTTGAGTATTATATTAATGTTAAATGTAATGGGATAGCTATAGTGTTATTTTAGGTGGTACAGCATGGATATCACAGAAATGTTAAAGGCCACAGAGAAGTTACTATGCTTATTTTAGATGCTCTTATATTGGTCACAGGGCAACTAAAGTATTAGTTTAGATGCTATGCCATGGATATTTTGTGATTCTTAAAGGCCACAGGGTAGGTATTACATCAGTTTTATATGTTATATTTTGTACATTATATTAGTATTAAAGGTGACAAAGCAGGTATTAGATTAGTTTTATGTGCAGTACTATGATATTATATTAATATTGGTATCCACATGGTATTTATTAGTTTTGGATGCCATAAGATAGGTATCCTATTAACTTTAAAAGCCACATGGTAGCTATTATATTAATATTAGATGGTATAATATGGATATCATAATACTATTAAAGGTCAAAGGATATGTAGTAGTTATATATGCCATAGTATGGATATTACATTAATATTAAAATACACAGGGAAATTTTTTTATTAATTTTAGATGTTATACCATGAATGTGCTATTTTATTTGGATGCTATATTATGAATTTCATATTAGTATTAATTGTCTCAGGGCAAGTATTATATTAATTTCAGATGCTATAGTATTGAGATCTCATTGGTATTAAAGGTCACAGGGTACCTATTTATTTAAGATATCATACTATGGATATTATAATAGCTTTAAAGGCTACAGCACAGCTATTATATTCATTGCAGATGATATATGTGGACGTCATATTAGCATGAAAAGTGACATTAACGGCAATCACATTGGTTCTGGAGGCCATACTATAGATATCATATTAATGTTAAAGGTCGCAGGACAGGTATTGTATTAGTTTCACAGGTCACACTATGGACATTATTTTAATAATAACAGGGCAGTTATATTAATTTTTGTTGCTATAATATCTATATCATATTAACATTAAAGGCCACAGGACAGCTATTACATCTGTATTAGATGCTATACTAAAGATATTATATTAGTATAAAAGCCACAGGGCATTAATATATCAATTTTTGTGCTATTGTATGAATATCATGTTAGTATTAAATGTCATAGGGCAGCTATTATATTTGTTTTAGATGCTATAGTATGGATATTATATTAAAATTAAATGCCTCAAAGTACTATTATATTAGTTGTAGATTGTATAGTATGGATATTATAGTAGGGCTTAAGGCCACAGGGCACAAATCATATCAGTTTTAGAATCTATAATATGGTTAATATCTTAATTATAATAACCAGAGTACAGCTATTATATTAGTTTTAGATACTATATTAGCTACTATATTATGGATATCATATTAGTACTAAGAGCACAGAACAACTATTATATACTATTACAGATGCTATAATATAGATATTATATTAGTTATGAAGGCCACCAGGCAGCTATTTTTTGAGTGTTAGAGGCTACAATATTGAAACGAATATTAAAAGCCACAGGGCAGCTATTATATCAGTTTCAGATGCTCTAGTATGGATATCATATTAGTATTAAAGGTCATCAGGCACCTATTATATTACTTTTAGATGCAGAAGTGTTACTAGTAAAGGCCACAGGGCTGCTATTATATTAGTTTTAGATGCTATAGTATGGCTATTATATTAGTAATGAAGTTTAGAAGGCAGCTATTATATCGGTTTCAGATGCAATAATATGGATATTATATTAATATTAAGGGACACAGGATAGCTATTATATTAGTATTAGAACTTCACTATGGATATTATGTTAGTATTAAAGACCACAAGGAAGCTATTACATTAGTTTTAGATAATAAACTACAGATATTATGACTATTAAAGTCACAGAACATCTATTATATTAGTATTAGATACTATATTATGGAATTCATATTAGTATTAAAGGCCAGACTGCAGTTATTGTATTATTTTCACATATTATAATGTGGATATTATGTTTGAGTTAAAGAGAAGTTTTATACTAGTGTTAGACTCTATAGTATGATTATTATTAAATTAACAGTGAAGGACCTAGGGCAGTTACTGAATTAACGTAAGATGGTATGGATATTACATCAATAATGAAGGCCAAAGTGAAGCTATTATTTTAGTTTTAGAAGCTGTAGTTACCATAATAATATTAATATCACAGGACAGCTATTATATTAGCTTTAGATACTATTGTATGGATAATATATTAGTACTAATTGCCACAGTAGAAGAATTATATTTGCTTTAGATGCTATAGTATTGATATCACATTAATATTAAAGACCACAGGGCACCTCTTAAATTAACTTTAGGTGCTATTCTATGGACATCATATTAGTATTAAAGGTAAAACAGAACTTATAACATTAGTTTTGGAGGTCACACTTTGGATATGATATTAAAGGCCACAGGACAGCAATTATATTTGTTTTGTAGGCCATAGTATGGATACTACATTAATAATAAAGGAAACAGGGCAATCATCATATTACTTTTAGTTGCTAAAGCATCTATATCATATTAATATTAAAGGCCACAGGACAGCTATCATATTATATGCTATATTAAGAATATTATATCAATACTAAAAGCCACAGGGAATTAATATATCACTTTTCAATGCTATCATATGGATATCATGTTAGTTAAATGTCTCAGGGTAGATATTATGTTAGTTTTATGTGTAATGATATGAATATTGTATTACAATTAAAGGCCACAGGGCATCTATTACATTAGCTTTAGAATCTTTGTGTGTGTGTGTGTGTGTGTGTGCTTGTGTGTGTGCACCAGGGATTGAACCCAGGGGTACGTAACCACTGAGCAACATCTCTAGCCCTTTTTATATTTTATTTAGAGATGGGGTCTTGCTGAGTTCCTAAGTGCCTCACTAAGTTGCTGAGGCTGGCTTTGAACTCGCAATTCTTCTGCCTCAGCCTCCTGAGTCACCGGGATTACAGGTGTGCACCACTAAACTTGGCTATATTACTGATATTATATCAATTATAAATGCCACAGGGCAGTCATTATATTAGTATTGGATGCTATAAATTGGATATCATGTTAGTGTTCAAGGGCACAAGGCAGCAGTTATATTAGTTTCAGGTGGTATAGTATGAATATCATATTAACATTTAAGGCCACAGGGCACCTATTATATTAATTTTAGATTCACAAGTATGGCACTATAGTAATATTAAAGGCCACAGAGCCACTATTGTATTAGTTTTAGATGCTCTAGTGTGGATATTATGTAAGTATTAGAGTCCAGAGGACAGCTAGTGCATGAGTTTCAGATGCAAATGTATTGATACTATTTTAGCATTAAAGGCCACAGAGAAGCTATCCATACTGTGACCACTAAAATGTAAGAGCAGCTCCTGTGGTCTTTATTTATGATATTGATATCCATGTTAGAGCATGGAATGTGATATAATAACCGTTCTGTAGCCTTTAATATTAATATGATTTCTAGACTATTGCACTGAAAACTGATGTTAGAGCTGTACTGACGCATTTAATACTAATATGATACCCATACAACACATCTAAAACTAATACAATGTTGTTCTGTAGCCTTTAATATTAATATAATATCCCTACTGTGTACTCTAAAACTAGTGTAATAGCTTCCTTGTGTCCTTTATTACTAATATAATATACATTCTATAGCATCTAAAACTAACTGTGGCCATTTATATTAATATCCAAAATATAACATCTCAAACTGATACACTAGCTGCCTTGTGGCCTTTAACAATACTATGATATCCATACTATAACATATAAAACTGATGTAATAGCTCTGTGGCCTTAAATTTTATATAGTATTCAGCCTCTAGCATCTAAAACTCATAGGTACACTTTGGCCTTTAATATTAAGATGATATCCATAATATACCATCTGAAAATATAATAGATGTCCTGAGGCTTTATATACTAATATAATATCTATGCTATAAACCAAAAAGTAATACAATAACTACTCTGTGCCCTTCAATGCTAATATACTATCCATATTATAAATTAGGTGCTATAATATGGATATTAGATTAGTATTAAAAGCCAAAGAGCAGCTATTATACTTACTTTAAAATGTTTTGGTATGGATTTTACCATAAATAGAAGTCACTATCACATTACTTTTAGATGCGACAGTATGAATATTGTAATAATATTAAAGGCCACAAGGGCAGCTACTATATTAGTTTTAGATGGTATAGTACAGAAAACACATTAGTATCGAAGGCCACAGGGCAGCTACTATGTTAATTTTAGATTGCATAGCATGGATATCTTATTAGTATTAGAGACCACATGGCAGACAATATTTTAGTTTTAGATGCTAAAATGTGGATATCATATTAGAATTAAACAGCCACAGGGCCACTGTCATTTCAGTTTTGGAGGCCACAGTATTAATATTACATTAGTATTTAAGGTTGTAGGGCAATTGTTCTAGTAATTGTGTATGCTACAGTACTGATATCATGTTAGTATTACAGGCCATAGTGACATGCCTCCCCAGCCACCAAGCTGTGCAGCTGGCCCACTGATCCCTGTTGAGAAGCAGCAGAGCAAAGTGGTGGAGTGACAAGCTGGGCAGGCTGGAGCACAGGTGCCAAAGCATAGGCCACAGCCTCAGAGAGCCCGCCAAGGTGGCATGAGCCTGAGGCATGGGGGGCCTGAGGTAGGGTGGAACAATGCTGTAGGGAAACCATGGTGCACTGACCTGTCATACCAAGATGACACGGACCTTTCGTTCCAGAGGAGTGGGGAGAAAATGGAAGTGGGGCAAACTTGAATGGGCTTCAGGGCTAGCCAATAGTGTTAGTGCTTTTCCAAACCCTAATTAGCATAATTTTAGACCAACAGCATAGGTACTTTTTTCAAACACTGATTAGCGTAAGTTTAGAGCAACAGTTGACCCTAGTGCTATATAAACCTAAATTGGTACACTCAGACGGCAATCTTGTTGGGGCTCCTCTTGCGTTGCTCATACTGCAGGAGTTCTGTTTATATGCCCACAGGAATAAATCTTGCTCTTGCACTCACACATCCTGGTCTGTGAATTTCATTCCTCAAATTCATGAGGCAAGAACCCAGAAAGAGAAAGAAACTGATAGTGAGCTCCTAGGGGTCTGCTACAGCACTGGAGGATGTGGCCCACTATTGATAGATGCAACACTTCTTGGCTGCAGAGTCTGTAATTGTGCAGACCTCACCTGCCAACAGGAGGAAGAAACTCCAATTTCAAAGTGCAGTTGTTATATTAGTTTTAGATACCATAATGTGGTTATGATATTAATATTAAGGACTGCAGTACAGCTATTATATCTGTTTTAGATGATACACTATGGATATCGTATTTAAATTAAAGTCCTCATGGCAGCTGTGGTATTCAGTTTTGAATGCTTGCATATGGATTTCACATTAGTATCAAAGGTCACAGCCCAAATATTATGTCACTTTTACATGCTATAGCATGGATATCATACCAGTATTATAGGTATCATAGTACAGTTGTTATATATAAGTTTTAGATGCTATGACATTGATTTCATATTAGTATTAAAGGTCACAGGTAACACATTAGTTTTAGATGCTATAATATGGATATCATATTAACATTAGTTACCACAGGACAGCTACTTTTTCAGATGCTATAGTATTAATATTATTTTAGTGTTAAAGGCCACAATTTGCATATTAATTTCAGATGTTATATTATGAATATTATATTAGTATTAAAGAACACAGGGGAGTTCTTTGATTATTTTCAGTTGCTACTGTATGGATATTATTTGGCATTAAATTGACAAGACAGCTAATATGTCAATTTTTGATGCTGTGATACAGATATCATGTTGTTATTAAAGGTCACAGGGTAGCTATTATAGTATAGCTATAATAGTATAGTATATATATAGCTATATAGTATATATGATAGTATAGCTATATAATAGTATAGTATATATATAGCTATATAGTATAGCTATATAGCTATATTATATTGTAGTTTAGAGGCTACAGTAGAGATATCATGTTAATATTTATAACTACTGTATCAGTTTTATATGACATAATATGAATGTCATATTAGGGCAGTGATTTTACTACTTTTAGATGCTACAGTATGGATATCATATTTGTATTAATTTTAGATGCTATAGTATGTATATCATTTTAGTATTAAAAGCCACAAGGCAGATATTATGCAAGTTTTAGATAGTATAGTATGAAAATTGTATTAATATTAAAGGCCACAGGGGAGCTATGTTATTAGTTATATTTGGTCACAGTGTGGTTATATTATTAATATTAAATTCCACATTTCAGCAATTATATCAGTTTTAGATGCTACAATATGGAGATCATATTACTTAGAAAGGTCACTGGACAGCTATATCAGTTTTACAACATATAGTACGGATATCATATTAGTATTACAAGACCACAGGCAGTTGTTATTGCAGTTTCAGAGGCCACATTATTGATATTATATTAATATTAAACACACAGGGTACCTATTATATTAGCTTTAGTTGCTATGATATGGATATCATAGTAGTAGTAAAGGCCAAAGTGCAAGTATTATACTAGTTTTAGATACTATAGTATTGGCATCATCTATGTATTTAAGGCCGCAGGGCTGCTATTACATTAGTGTTAAAACTATTAAAGGCCACAGGGAAGCTATTATATTAGTTTTAGATACTGTAGTATGGATATCACCTAAGTATCCATTGCCACAGGGTAGCTATTTTATTAGTTTCAGAAGCCATAGTATTGATATATTAGTATTAAAGGCTACAGAATACCTATTAATTTTAGATGTTATACTTTGGATATTTTATTACTATGAAAGGTTGCAGGGCAGGTATTACATCAGTTTTAGATGTTTAACGTGGGTATCATAATGATATAAAAGACCATGGGCATCTATTTTGTCAGTTTTAGATATAATATTATGAACATGATATTATTAAAAGACAGTGCAAAATCAGTATTATATATAGTAGTGTGAATATTACATTGATATTTATGGCAACAGGGTAGGTATTACATTAGTTTTAGATGTTATAGCATGGATATCCTGTTAGTATTGAAAGCCACATAGCAGTTACTATATTAGTATTAAATCATAAAACATGGATATTATATTAGTATTACAGGCCACAGGACATATATAAGTTTAATATGCTATCGTATGGACATTATATTAAAATTAAAGACCATAGGGCAGCTATTACATTAGTTTTAGATTCTATAACATGGATATCATATTAATATCAAAGACCACAGGGCATCTAATATATTAGTATTAGATGTTAGAGTTTGGACAGTCTGTCCATTGAAGGCAAAAGTACAGCTACTATTTAGTTCTAAATGCTCTACTAGAATATCACAGCAATATTAAAATCTGTAGGAAAGGTATTATATTAGCTTTAGATACTACATTATAAGTATCATACCACTATTAATTACGATAGGGCAAGTATTATATTAGTTTCAGATGCTATAGTATCGAAATCTCATTAGTGTTAAAGGCCACAGCACACACATTAGAAGCTATAATATGGATAATATATGAATTATCATCACCACAGGAAATATTATATTAGTATTGGATGCTATATATGGATATTATATTAATATTAATATTAAAGGCCACAGGGTACCTATTATATTAGCGGTGGAATATACAGTATGGAGATCATGTTAGTATTAAAGGCCACAGGGCAGCAATTGTATTAGTTTTAGAATCCATAATAAATATGTTAATTATAATCACCACAGGTGTTATGGTTTGGATGGGAAGTATTCCCCAAAAGCTCATGTGTGAGACAATGCAAGAAGGTTCAGAGAAGAAATGATAGCCCTTAACCCAATCAGTGAATTAATCACCTGATGGGATTAGTTGAGTGGTAACTGAAGGCAAGTGACATGTGGCTGGAGGACGTGGGACATTGCGGGAGTGGCTTTGGAGCATATATTTGTATCAGGCAAGTGGAGATCTCTCACACACTCTCTCTCTCTGCTTGCTGATCAGCATGAGAGCTGCTTCTCTCCACCACACTCTTCACCCTGATGTCCTGCCTCACCTTGAGCCTCCAGGAATGGAATCGGCTATCTGTGGACTGAGACCTCTGAAACCATCCAAAGGCCACTCGAGCTACAACCAACAAGGCCACAGGGGCGGATCTATACAAACCCTTTGGAGAGAGCATAATGATGCCATGTGCTCCAGATATGAGCCCCCAAATAAACTTTTCCTCCTCTACAATTGTGCTGGTCAGGTCATTTAGTCACAGCAGGAAAAAAAAAAACTGACTAAAACAAATTGGTACCTAGAAGTGGGGTTGTTGCTGTGACTAACAGAACCATGTGGTTCAGAAGCTTTTGGAACTTTTTGAAATTGATGGGAGGAATTTGAGATACTTAACAGTGCAAGCTGGAAATGCTTTAGAGGTTGTTGTAAGCAGAGCTTAATGGCCAATTCCAGTGGCAGCTCAGAAGAACAGAATGCCAATGGGACCACAGACAGTGAAGACAGGGTTCAACAGGGTTCAGAGGAGGACACTATTGGTAATTGAACCAGAAGCCATTCATTTTATGTTCTTTCTGAGAAGCTGTCTGCATTTTGCCCATGTCCTGAGAATTTCTGTGAGGCTGATTTTAAAAGTGATAGACATCTTAATCTGGCAGAAGAAATTTCTAGGCAGCATAATATTCAGGAAGTAGCATGGGTGGCTTTTAGCCAAGATTACTGTGATATTCAGGAGCAGAAAACAGAGCAGAAAGATTTGAAAAACCTGGACTTTAAAGGCAGGAGTAAAACTGGGGCTAAGGAACATGTATGTGGTAACTCTTAGCTTAAGAAATTCCATTTTGTCTGAGCTGTCAGCCACCTTAACTTTAGCCCAAACATGAACATACTTTATTTTTGGTCATCTTGACCTAAGTTTCAGTTAAAAAACAACTCCAGGATTCTTGCCAAACCCAGGATGCTTATTAAACAGTGTTACAATCTATTTCTCAAATGTAGGGTGGGCTTAGCTAACTGCAATTTCTGCTTCTGTATCGTTGGCTTGCTTGCATTGGCTAAAAGAAAAAAATGTCATAGCCTGACTCACAGTTTTCTCTTGCTATATAATCTGTAAGTTAAACCGAGTTGGGGGCTGCAACTTTGAATTGGTTCTAATTGGCTCTACAGTCCTGCCAGCTGAAAAATAAACCTTTAACAAATGAATCTATGAGTTTGTTGTTTCCCGCTGATTGGGTATAACATGTGGTTGTTAAAGACATTACCCACCACTAAAGACATGCTAAAGACTGCCCAGAGACAATGGATGGCTTGAGGGCATCTCAGAAGCTGGAAAGACCACACTCATCTCAGGCTCAAGGAACTAAATGTGAAAATTCTCTTGAGAAGAGATCAGTGGAGAATCCTTCTTGCACAAGGGGGCCTAGGAAATTTTTTCAACGTGCTCAGCAACCCAGGCACTCAGAGGCTGTTGTAGCCAGGGTTCCTGGAGGCCTTTACTACTGCTTGAGATGACAATAGACCTTGGCATCAACCACATGGCGCAAGATCTGCAGTTAGGGGGTCAAGGATGCAGGATGCTGGAGTTAGGGGGTCAAGGAGGCTTCCACTAAGATTTCAAAGGAAAGGGGCTGGGGTTGTAGTTCAGTGGCAGAGCGCTTGCCTAGCACACGTGAGGCACTGGGTTCGATCCTCAGCACCACATAAAAACAAACAAACAAAATAAAGGCAGGTTGTCCATCTACAACTACAAAAAATTTTTTAAAAAAAGATTTCAAAGGAAGGCCTAGGAAGCCAGGCAAGTACATAAAAGTCAGAGTCCCTGTGGGCAGCCTCTGAGAGGGCAAAGCATGATGTGAGGAGGAAGCTGAAGCTATAGTGGAGACCCGTGAGATTAAGTAATGCCAGTAACATGGGACTGTCCTAGGAAAGCTGCAGGAATCAGGCAGAGACAAGCCAACAGAAGAAAGGCCACTTGAGCTACAACCAACAAGGCCACAGGGGTGGATCTACACAAGTCCTTTGGAGAGAGCATCATGATGCCATGTGCTCCAGATGCCAGACACAGATCTACAGAACTTGTTTGCCCAACTGGATTTCAGTCTTGCTTTGGTCCTATCACTTCTTTCTATGCCTCTATTTTTCTGACTAAAAATGTTTGCTCTGTACCATTATATACTGGATACTTATAAATTGCTTTTAATTTTACAGGAGTTCAAAATACAAAATTGCCTTGAGCCTCAGAGAAGACTTTGGACTTGAACTTTGAGAAATCTCAGAACTTCTGAGACTTTTGAGACTCTTGGGAATGGATAAAATGTATTTGCATTGTTAGATGAGTGTGAGTTTTCCGGGTCAGGAGTGGAATGTTATGTTTGGATACGAGGTGTCCCACAAAAGGTCATGTGTGAGACAAGGGCAAGAAGGTTCAGAGAAGAAATGATTGGGTTATGAGAGCTTTAACCCAAACAGTGAATTAATCACCTGATGGGACTGAGTGGTAACTGAAGGCAGGTAGGGTGTGGCTGGAGAATGAGGGGCATTGGGGGTGTGGCTTTAAGACATATATTTGTATCTGGCAAGTAGGGATCTCTTGCTCTCTCTGCTTTCTGATCATCATGAGAACTGCTTCCCTCTGCCACACTCTTCCACCATAATGTCCTGTCTCACTTTGAACCTTAAGGAATGGAATCTGCTGTCTGTGGACTGAGACCTCTGAAACTGTGAAACCCTAAATAAACTTTTTCTCCTCTACAACTGTGCTGGTTGGGTCATTTAGTCACAGCAGCAAAAAAGCTGACTAAAACAACAGGGCAGCTACTTTATTAGTTCTGGATGCTATAGTGTGGCTAATAGGGGTAGGAACTGAAAATGATGTAGCCTGAGAAAAAGGGGAAAAAATAGCCATGCACTGATAGCTTTCATCACCCTCAACACATGTCTTCTTGGTGCTGACCGCAGGCAGGAAGGAGAGTCTCACCATACTGGGGTGATAACCTTTGGCAGGCATTGACCTGCAAAAACCCAAGACCCCAGACCCATGAGCTCAACTTCCTGAACACTAAAACTGACCATTTCATTGGTTGATGGGACAAACCTCAAATTCCTAAGTGCCAAAAAAACCTGACATATAACCTATATAAACCCAGTCCCTTTCTTTGTTCGGGGGCTCATTTTCCACCAGAAAAGTGGGTCCCATCACAGCATCACTTCGTCCCCGCATCCCCTGTTCCCATGTGAATCTTCGTTCCTGAACAAAGCGCTGAGCTGATTTGTGAAATTTGCGTTTTTCCCCTGTCTTTTCGCACTAACAGTGGCTATCATATTAGTATTAAAGGCCACAGGATAGACATTATATTAGTTTATATGTAATAGTTTGTATATTCTTTTAATATTAAAATCCACATGGCAGCTATTATATTAGTTTTAGCTATTATGTGACCTTTAATATTAAAGGTTACAGGGCAGTTATTAGTCTTAGAGACCAAAAAAATGGATATAATATTAATATTGAAGGCCACAGTGCAGATATTATATTAATTTTGGATGCTATAATGTGGATAAAATATTAGTATTAAAGGCCACAGGGCAGATATTTAATTAGTTTTAGATACAATACTATGGATAATATAGTAACATGAAAAGTGACAGGGCAGCTATTGTATCAGTGTTAGAAAGTACAGTGTGGGGGCTGGGGCTGTAGCTCAGTGGTAGAGCGCTTGCCTAGCATGCATAAGGCACTGGGTTCAATCCTCAGCACCACATATAAATAATAAATGAATAAAATAAAGATCCATCAACAACTAAAAAATATTTTTAAAAAAAGAAAGTATAGTGTTGACATTATAATAGCATTAAAGGCTACAGGGTAGCTAATCTTTTTTTTTTTAATATTTATTTTTTAGTTGTAGGTGGACACAATATCTTTATTTTATTTTTATGTGGTGCTGAGGATTGAACCCAGTGCCTCCCGCGTGCTAGGCGAGCACGCTACCACTGCGCCATAACCCCAGCCGAGGGTAGCTAATCTGTTAGTAACAGATTTTACACTGTAGACCTCAGATTGGTATTTAGCACCACAGTGTAGCTATTTGATAAGTTTAACATGCTATGGTATGGATAATATATTAGTATTAAGGCAACAGGACAACTATTATATTGGTATTAGGTGCCTCGCTATGGATATCATATTGATAAGGCCACAGGCCAGCTATTACATTTGTTTTAGATGCTATATATAAATATTACATTAGAATTAAAAGCCACAGGGCAGCCACAATATCAGTTTTGAATGCAGTATTATGATTTTCATATCAACACAGAGGCCCACAAAACTGCTATAATAGCAGTTTTTGATACTATACTATGGATATAATAACAAGCCACAGGGTATTAGTTGCATATGCTCTAGTATGGATATTATATTAACATTGAAGGCCACTGGACAAATATATATTATATAAGTTTTAGATGCTACAGTATACATTAGTTTTAGATGCTATAATATCTATTTGTGATACTAATACCACATTAGTTTTAAAAGCCACAGGGCAGATACTATATTATTTTTAGAAGCTGAATATGGATGTCACATTAACATTACTGTATTAGTATCAGTATGGATAGTACAAATTAAAGAAAAAAGGGCAGCTATTACTTAGTTTAGATACTCTAGCAGGATATCACAGTAATGTTAAATAATAACTATTATATTAGCTTAAGATACTACATAATAAATATTGTATTAGTATTACTTGCCACAAGGTAAGTATTATATTCATTTCAGATGCCATGGTACTGATACCACGTTCATGGTAAACGCCTCAATGTAGCTACTTGTATTAGTTATAGATGCTGTCTTCTGGGTATCATATTAGCATGAAAGGTGACATCAAAGCAATCACATTGGGTCTGGAGGCCACACTATGGTATCATATTAATGTTAAAGGCCACAGGACAGGTATTATATTAGTTTTCCAGGTCACAGTTTCAATATTATGTTAATAATAAAGGACACAGGTCCGTTTTTTAATTAATTTTAGTTGCTATAGTATCTATATTATATTAACACTAAAGGTCACACAGGGCAGCTATTATATCAGTATTAGATGCTATGCTAAAGATGTTAGATTAATGTTAAAAGCCACAGGGCACTAATATATTGATTTTCAGTGCTATTGTACAAATATCATGCTAGTATAGAAGATTATAGGGCAGCTATTATATTAGTTTTAGATTATATAGTATGGATATCACATTAGTATGAAAGGCTAGAGGGCAGCAATTATATTAGTTTTAGAATCTATAATATGGATAACATATTAATTATAATCACCACAGGACAGCTATTATATTAGTATTGGATATAATAGTGATCATAAGTTCAAGCCCAGCCTCAGCAACTTAGTGAAACTCTGTCTCAAAATTTTAAAAAAGGTAGGACTGAGAATGTGGCTCAGTGGTAAAGGGCCCCTGGGTTAAATCTCCAGTACCATAAAAAAAAATAGGCAGCTATTAGCAGCTATTATATCAGTTTTAGAAGCTGTAGTTAGATATAACAATGGTATTAAAACCTACAGGGCAACTATTGTATTAGTGATATATTCTACACTATGGGCATCATATTAGCATTAAATACAATCATGTAGTTATTTTATTATTTTCAGATGCTACAGTATAGATACTATATTGGAATTAAAGGCCACAGGATAGCTCTTATGCCAGTTTTAGATGCTATATATAAATATCACATTAGAATTACAAGCCACAGAGCAACTATTATATCAGTTTTCAATGCAATATTGTTTGTCATATTAATACAAAAGGCCACAGAGCAGCCTATAATAGCAGTTTTCAATAATATGGGATGGACATAATAATAGTATTCAACACCATAGGGCAGCTATTATATTTCTTTAGATGCTGCAATACAGATATCATTTTAGCTATGAAGGCCACAGGGCAAATATTACATCATTTTTAAATGCTATATTATGGATATCATATTACTATCAAAGGCCACAGAGCTGCTGTCACATCAATTTTAGATGCTATATTACTCTTAAAGGACACAGGACAGCCACTTTATCAGTTTTTGATGCTCCAGTATGAATATGATATCAGTATTAAAGTCCATGGAGCAGGAATTAGATCACTTTTAGATGAAGTAGTATGGATATTAGTATTAAAAGCTACAGGGCAGGTATCTCAGCTTTAAATGCTATAATATGGATATCATTTTAATATAAAAGGCTACAGTGCAGCTCTTCTAATAGTTCTGGATACTAGAGGATGGATATTATATTAACATTAAAGCTAGTATATTAGCCAGGCGCGGTGGTGTAAGCCTGTAATCCCAGCACTTAGGGAGGCTGAGACAGGAGAATCGTAATGTTCAAAGCCAGCCTCAGCAACAGCAAGGTGCTTGCTAAGCAACTCAGTGAGACCCTGTCTCTACACAAAACACAAAATAGGACTGGGGACGTGGCTCAGTGGTCGAGTATCCCCGAGTTCAATCTCCAGTACCAAAAAAAAAAAAAAGCTAGTATATTAATTTTACATGCTATACTATGTATATTAGAATAATATTAAAACACAAGGCAGTTAATGTATTAGCTTAAGATGCAATAGTATGGATATTACATCAATATTAAAAGCCACAGGGCATGTATTATATTTCTTTCAGATGCTATAATATGGATATTATATTAATATTAAAAGTCACAGGGCACCGATTATTTTAGTACTGGATACAACATTGTAGATATCATATTAGTATCAAAGGTCACAGAAAAGCCAAAGTATAGTTTTAGAGGTTATATTACAGAAATATGACATTAGTATTAAAAACAACAGGACAACTATTATATTATTTAAGATGATAAGGTATGGATGGATACTACATTAGAATTATAGGCCACAGAGTTGCTATTTTATTAGTTTTAAATGCTGTAGTATGGATACCATAAAAGAATTAAAGGTCACAGGGCAGGTGTCATATTCATTTTAAATGTTGTAGTATGGATTTAATATAGTATTGAAAGGCCACAGGGCAACTATTATCTCAGTTTTAGGGCCGACAGTGTTGACATTATATTAGTATTAAAGGCCATAGGGCAGGAGTATATTAGCATTAGATACTGTATGTGGATATTGCATTAATATAAAAGGCCACAGGAGAACTATAATATTACATTAAGAGGCCACAGTATGGTTGTAATATTAATAACAATGTCACAGGCAGCTCCTATAGTACTTTAAGATGCTGTAGTATATACACTGTATTAGTCTTAAAGCCCAGCCAGGCACAGTGGCACATGCCTGTAATCCCAGTGACTTAAGAGGCTGAGGCAGGAGGATTGTAAGTTCAAGACCAACCTCAGCAACTTACCAAGACCCTGTCTCAAGAGGCTGGAGTTGTGGCTCAGAGGCAGAGGGCATGCCTAGCACAGGTGAGGCACTGGGTTCAATTCTCAGCACCACATATAAATAAATAAAGATCCATTGCCAACTCAAAAAATTTTTTAAAAAAAGACCCTGTCTCAAAATAAAAAATTTAAAAAGGGTTGAGGATATGCTTAAATGCCCCTGGTTTCAATCCTTGGTGCCAAAAAAAAGGTATTAAAGCCCAAATTTCAGTTATTATATTAGTTCTATATACTATCATATCATATTACTAGTAAATGCCAGAAAGCAGCCATTAATTAACTTTAGATGCTATGGTATGGATATCAAAACAGTATCAAAGTCCACAGGGCAGCTATTATATTTAGATGGTATAGTATGGATATATTTAAGGCCACAAGGGTGCTATTTTATTAGTTTTAGTGGGCACTATATGGATAAATATTAATATTAAACACCACAGTGAAACTATTATGTTAATTTTAGAAGATAGTGTGAATATCATATTAGCTCTAAAGACCATAGGGCTGATTTTATACCCATTTTAAATGCTATATTATAGATATCATATTATATTATATGGATATCATATTAAAGGCCACAGAGCAGCTGTCCTATCAATTTAAGATGCTATAATAAAGATGTCAGACTGGTATTAAAGGATACAGGGCAGCTATTATATCAGTTTCAGAGGCAATCATATGGCTATTATATTAGTATTAATGTCCACATGGCAGATATTATATTAGCTTGAGAGGCTATAGCATGAATATTGATTTAGTATAAAAGTTACAGGGCAACTATTATATTAGCTTCAGATGCTATAGTATGGATATTTTATTAAGGTCACAGGAAGGGGCTTGGGTTGTACCACAGTGGTAGAACACTTGCCTAACATCTGTGAGACACTGGGTTTGATTCTCACCACCACATATAAATGCATAAATAAAAAATAAAGGTCCATCAACCACTAAAAAAATATTTTTAAAAAGTCACAGGAAAGCTATTATATTAATTTGAAATGCTGTATACAGATAATGTAATACTATTAAACCACAGAATAGTTATTATATTAGTTGTACTTGCTATAGTTGTATATTACATCAACATTAAAGGTCACAGGGCAGCTATTATATTAGCTTAGATGTAGAAGTATGGATATTATATTAACATGAAAGGCCACAGGAGAGCTATAATATCATGTTCTGCAACGACAATATGCATATGGGCAGTTCTTACAGTATTGTAAGATGCTACAGTATACATACTATATTAGTATTAAAGACTGAAGTTCAATTATTACATTAGTTTTAGATGATAAATTGCAGATATCATATTAGTAGCACACGTCTGTAATCCCAGCACTTTGGGAGGCTGAGACAGGAGAATCGTGAGTTCAAAGCAAGCCTCAGCAACGGAAAGGTGCTAAGCAACTCAGTGAGACCTTATCTCTACATAAAACACAAAATAGGGCTAGGGACATGGCTCAGTGGTCGAGTACCTCTGAGTTTAATCCCCAGTACTAAAAAAGAAAAATATATTAGTATTAAACTCCACATAGCAGCTATTATATCAGATTTAGATGCTATATAATGGAGCATTTATTAATATTAATGGCCATAAGGCAGCTATCTTATCAGTTTTAGATGCTAAAAGAAGATAATCAAATTAGTACTAATGGCTGCAGGACAGCTATTATATTAGCATTATAGGCCACAGAGAAGATATTATATCCATTTTAGATAACAGAATATGTATATCTTACTTGTATTAAAGGCCACAGGGCAGCTATTATATCAGTTTTATATGCTACACTATTACTCTTAAAGGCATCACAGCAACTATTTGTTTTAGATACTATAGTATGTATATTATTTAGTAGCAAGGCCACAGTACAGCTATTATATTTACTTAGATGCTACAGTAAGATACTATGTTAATATTAAAGGCCACAGGGTAGCTATTGTATCAGTTTAAGATACATAATATGAATATCATATTAGTATGATATATTATATTATTAAAGGCAGCTGTTATATTAGCTTTGGATACTATAGGATGGATATGTTGTTGGTATTAAAAATCTCAGGGCAGCTATTATATCAGTTTTAAATGTTCTAGCATGGACATCATATTAGTATTAAAGGCCCCAACTCAACAATTATGTCACTTTTAGATGCTCAAGTATGCATATCATGTTCATATTAAAGTCAACATGACAGTTAATATATTAATAGTATAGCATGAATATCATTAGTTTAATGGCCACAGAGCAGATATTATATTAGCTTAAGGTACTATAATATAAATATCATGCTAACATTAACAGCTACAAAGCACCTGTTTATCAGTTTGATTCTATAACATATATATTAAATAAATATTAAAATCCACCAGGAAGTTATTATATTAGTTTCACAAATGACAGAAAAAGTGTTACATTAATATTAAAGGTCACAGGACATCTATTTCATTGGTAATATGGATATCATATTAGTATTAAAAGCTAAAAGGGAAATATTAGTTTCAGATGCCATAGTATGGATATCACATTATATTTAAAGGTCACAGCACAGCTACTATATTAATTTTAGGTACTATATTTGGATATTGTATTAGGATTAGAGGCCTCTGAATGACTCTGATATCTGTTTTTGATGCTGTGATATGGAAATCATATTAATATTAAATGCCACAGAGCAACTATTTCATCAGTTTTCCATGCCACATTATGGATATCATATCAGTAATGAAGGCCACAGGACAGCTATCATATTAGTTTTAGAGGCCATGGCATGGGTGATATATTAATATTGAAGTCTAGAGGGAAACTATTATATTAGTTGTAGATGCTATCACATGGATATTATATTAATATTAAAGAACAGAGGGAAGCTATTACATTAGATTTACATGGCATAGTATGAATATTACTTTAGCATTAGAGGCCAAATGGCAGCTATTAGTCTTAAAGGGCACATGTTTCTCATATTCATAGTAAAGGCTCCAGGCCAGGCAGCAATTATGTTAGGTTTAGATGTTGTTGTATGAGTAGCATATTAGTACTACTGGCCACAGGGGAGCTATGATAAATTTCTGATGCTATAGGATGTATATAATATCCATCAGTACTGAAAGGCCAAAGGACAGCTTTCATATTAATTTCAGAGGCCATAATTTTTATATTATGTTAACGTTAAAGGCCACAGAGCAAGGTTTGGAGTTGTGACTCAGTAGTAGAGCACTCGCCTGGTACATAATAAGGCACTGGATTAGATTCTCAGCACCACATAAAAATAAATAAATAAAATAAAGGTATGGTGTCCATCTATAACTAAAAAACAATTCAAGAGGGTCACAGGGCATTATTACATTAGTTTTAGATGCTAAATTATGGATATTATGTTAATATTAAAGGCCACAGGATTTTATTAGTTTTAAATGCTGTACTATGTATATCATTAGTATTAAATACCACAGGGCAGCTATTCTAATATTTTAGGCACCATTGTGCATATCATATTAGTATTGAAGGCCAGAGGAAGTTGTATTAGTTTTAGAGTCCACAGTGTGGATATTACATTTGTATCAAAGGCCACAAGGCAGCTATAATATCAGTTTTAAACGCTATATTATGGATTTTATATTACTATTAAAAGCCACAAGATAGTTATTATCCTAGTTTTAGATGCTAGATATGAATATCATGATTGTTACAGGCTACAGGGCTGCTATTTTATTAGTTTTAGATGCTATAGTATGGATATTATATTAGTAGTAAAGGTCAAAAGTCAGGTGTTATATTGGAATTAGATGCCATAGTATAGATATTACATTAGTAATAAATGCCACAGGGCAGCTGTTATAGAAGTTTAAGGCCATTCATGCATATTATATTAGTATTAAAGACCAAAGATCAGCTATTATATTAGTTTCAGATTGTATATTGTAGATACCACTTTATTATGAAAGGCCACAGGACAGCTATTATATCAAGTTTAGATGCTGTACTATGGAGATTACATTAGTACCAAAGTCCACTGAGCAAACATTATATAAGTCTTAGATGCTACAATATGGGTATTCCACTAATAAGAGTGTGAATTTTAGCCAGGCGTGGCGGCTCATGCTTGTAATCCCAGCACTTAGGGAGGCTGAGACAGGAGAATCACGAGTTCAAAGCCAGCCTCAGCAATGGCGAGGCGCTAAGCAACTCAGTGAGACCCTGTCTCTACATAAAACACAAAATAGGGCTGGGGATGTAGCTCAGTGGTCGAGTGCCCCTGAGTTCAATCCCTGGTACCAAAAAAAAAAAAAAAAAAGAGTGTGAGTTTTATATTAATATTAGTAGTGTTAGAGGCTGCAGTGTGGACATAACATTCATATAAACCACCACAGGGGGGCTGGGATTGTAGCTCAGTGGTAGAGCGCTTGCCTCTCATGTGTGAGGCACTGGGTTCGATCCTCAGCACCACATATAAATAAATAAATAAAGACATTGTGTCCATCTACAACTAAAAATAAAATATTTAAAAAAAAAAAAAAAACCACAGGGCAGTTATTATATTGGTATGAGGGCATAGTGTGGGTATTTTATTAATGTTAGAGGCTACGGTTCTGACATTATATTAGCATCTAAGGCCGCCATGTGAATATTATATTACTGTTAGAGGCCACACTATGGATATTACATTAATATTAGAAGCCACAATGTAGACATTATGTTAATGTTAAAGATGATAGGGCTAGATGTAATACAGCTATGGATGCTGTGTTAGTATCAGAGGCCACATGTGGACACCTTAGTATCAAAGGTCACTATGGATAATGCATTAGCATTAGAGACTGCATATGAATAACACATTAGCACTATCACACCAACGTATGGCCAGGTCCGGGAAGGTGGCGCGCCCTCTGGTGGCTGCTGGGGCTCAGTGCAGAACGCTGTCGTTCAGAGGTGCACATGTGCCCCCTCCTGGCATTCCTGAGAAATATATGAAATTCAAGGTCATGATTATTCAAGGCCATGATTTTTAAACTGAATTGAAACCCATTAAGCATAATTTTTCAACAGGTGGTGACTGAACAAGTTATCTGAAACTCTATTGAGTAAAATGACTTTAGACACAAACTAAAATTACTACAAAAATTAACCCACAATTGTCCATAACTAAAATTTGAGAAAACTAAAAAATTCTAGGCAGAAACAGAACAAAATCTACATAATCTTAGAAAGTGATAAAGGGGTGTGTGTGTGTGTGTGTGTGTGTGTGTTCTGGAACTGGGGTTCAAATGCAGGGCTGCAAACATGCTGGACCAGCTCTAATTGAGCTACATCCCAGCCCGTGGTGATGAGTTTTAACACACAGTACTAAAATGCACTTGACAGAAGAAAATATTGATAGCATGGACTTTGTAAAATTAAATTTTTACCAAGCGTGGTATTGCATGCCAATAATCCCAATTACTAAAAAGGCAGAGGAAGGAAGTTTGCAAATTCAAGGCCAGCCTGGGAGCTTTAAAAAGAGATGGGATATAGCTCAGTGGCAGAGCATTTGCCTGGCATATGTGAGGCCCTGGGTTCAATACCCAATATCACATGAAAAAATTAAATTTTATCCTCTGTGAAAGAGATAACAAAAATACAAGCCACAGACTGAGATAAATCATTTACAAAACACAATTCTTAAAAAGGAATTTCTATTAGAAATACACAAAGAATTCTTAAAAATCAAGAACTAAAAACTAAAATAAAATGAGTAATATCTGAATAAGCACCTGACCAAAGGAAATAGAAAGATGGCAAATAGTTATTAAAAATGATGTTTAGCATTGCATATCATCAGGGATTTGCAAATTAAAAGAATAGTGAGGTAGCATGGCACAGCTATTAGAACTGCTGAACTCTAAGAAATGGCAGTGCACAAACAGCTGCAGGAGGCAAGACACCAGCACTCTCAGGCACTGCTGGCAGAACACATGGCACAGCCACTTTGGAAGATAGTGTGCCAGGTCTTTCCAATGCAAAAGCTGTCCCTATAGATTATCTGCATTTAGACAAGTGCATGAAAAAGCATGTCCAAACAAAACCAGCATGTAATTATGCACAGCTGATTCTGATCAGATCATAAGTCATAATGTTCTTCCATAGCTGAATGCACTATCAACACAGACTAGAAAGGAATGAACTACCAACCTACACAGAGACACAGATGAATCCTACCTGGTGTGCTGCTAAGTAAAATAAGCCAAGCAGAAGAGGCAATATGCTGTATGGCTCACCTTTTATGAGATTCTAAAAAAGACAAATTACAGTCAGGTGAGATGTGCAGTAAGAGGCCTGGGAGGGTTCATCAGTGCAGGAGCCTCCATCCACATGGAGTTGGGGTGCACCACTCGCCTTGTGCATGGAGAAATTCCCTGAACCATTTCTTTCAGAGATTTCTATGGAGACTTAATCATGTAGCCATGATCAACTATTAATTCAATCTCCAGCTTCATTCCCCAGAGGATGGGGTGGGGAAATGAAGGTTCCAAGCTTTCAGTACTCATTTAGTCTTTCTCATGACTATCCTCCATCTTGAAGCTGCCCTAGAGCCCACCAAGAATCCTAATTAGAGCAGAAGACCCTCCCAGGCACCCAGGAGATTCTGCAGGATTTAGAAGCTCTGTGAAAGGAACCAAGGTCAAAGAATAAAAGATGGGGGCTGGGGTTGTGGCTCAGTGGTAGAGCACTAGCCTAGCATGTGTGAGTCACTGGGTTCAATTCTCAGCACCACATATAAAAATAAATAAATAAATAAACATTCATTGACAACTGAAAAAATATTTTAAAAAAAAGAATAAAAGATGATCCTAACACCCCTATCACTCAGGAAATATGAGGATTTGGGGACCTCTCCACCAGTAACTGGGGGTGGTGGCCAATGTGTATTTCTTACTATGTCACAACCTATAATCTGAAATAATAATGAATTCATTGCTCATAACCAAACAATAAATTAATTACATAGTAGAAGCTAGAAGCCAGGGTTCTCACTGCTGGGGTGAGAAATTACAAATCAGTAAAAAGTGAAGTCAGAATGAGCTTTGGAATAATGGACTAGAATCCATTGACTGCAGATCAGTATAATGTTTAGCTTAGTACAAACACAGATGGTTCCACATAAACATAGTTATAATTAGGGGGTGTAGATTAGAACACACATACACTTATTTGCATTGTCCATTGTGAGAGTAAAGATGTAATGGGCACCTTTAGCTACCAGATGAAAATTTTAATACCACTCTAATACAAGAAGCCAGGGCTCTATGAAGAAGTGGCTGATACTAGGACCAAAACAGTAAATATATGAGTCACAGTAACCTTAAATATCAGAAAGAACTTTAGGACAAAAACAGGAAAAGTTAAAGGACAACAGAGACACTGAAAAGAGCTCCTGAAAAAAAGAACTCCCAATGGCTAAAGCAAGAATAGATTAAGAAACAACACACTATAGACTTAGATAACAAACAGCAGCTCAAAGTAACTACACAATGTCCACACTGATGCAGATAAATGACTGAATACATAAACATCTGGGGTTGAACAGAAACCTCTAGTGCAGAAGAATTCCAGATAACTGAGGCAGACATGACCATCAAAGAGGTGGAGCTAACTTCCTGCTCCTTAAGTGTGGGCTCTGCATAGGGACTTCCTCCAAAAGAACACAGAAAATGTGGATATTGCAGAGAATAGTAACTTCACAGTGAGAAACCTGAAAGGCACTACCTCAGCCAGGTGATCACAGTCAGTACTAACATGACAATTCACCCTGAGGGCCTGAGATGACAGAGCAGCTCTCCACCTGTGACTTGCCTCCCCCAGACCAACAGCCCCAGGCTAGATGAGAGAAAAACAAGGAAACCTGAAAGGCACTGCCTCAGCCAGGTGAAAAAACCTCCACCTCTGTGACCTGCCTCCCTGAGACCCACAGCCCCAGAATAAATAAGAGAAAAACAAGGATGCCTGAAACGTTCTACCCCATCCAGGTGAGCAGTCAGTACTAACATGACATTCACCTTAAGAACCTGAGATGACAGAGCAGCCCTCCACCTCTATGAACTGCTTCCCCCAGATCCATAGCCCCAGTCTAAATATGAGAAAAAAACAAGTAAACTTCAAAGGAGAATAATCTAAAAAATACCTGACAGGTCCTTCTCACAGTGCTGAGGTCACTGGAACAAGGAAGGTCAGAGAAACTGTCACCCCAAGATGAGTCTATGGAGACACGAGTACTGGATGTCCTTTGGAGTCCTGGATGGGGTCCTGGAACAGGAAGAGGCAGAACTGAGAATCCAGTGGAAATACAACTTCAGTTAATCATAGCATACCAGTATTGGATCTTCATGACAAACGGTCTCAGCAATTAACACACCTGAGGTAGTGCACATGAGTCACAACAAGGGAAAACAGGTGGAGACTACCTGGGAAATCTCTGCATTTTTCTTTTTTTTTTTTTAAATATTTTGTTTAGTTGTAGATGAACACAATATCTTTATTTATTTTATGTGGTGCTGAGGATCGAACCCAGTGCCTTACATATGCGAGGCAAGAGCTCAACCGCTGAGCCATAGCCCCAGCCCCTCTGCATTTTTCTTTGCAATCTCTGCAGAAAGATAAAACTACTCAAATAAAACCCTAAACAAGGCTATTTTTTCAGAAACACCTACTTATTTATTTACACAGTTAATTACTGGTAATGGACACCTCTTAGCTAGTTCTGTATTTTATCATGAACACAAAATTTATTATAACAAAAATCAAATAATTCAAGCTAATATTTAATTCAAGACAAGTGCCTCTTTTATATGTTCTATGTTAAAGTAAAAACACACATGTAAACTTACTATATTTTTATGCTGTCACTAGGTCCTGGGTTTGCCTTCTAAAACCCTGATCACTTTAGAGGAAAAAATAACATTTTAGAGACTATGGCTGAACTTTCTCAAAAGTGTGGCTTTGTAAAAATATATGGTCCCGTGGCTGGGGTGTGGCTTAGTGGTAGCGTGCTCGCCTCGCATGCGTGAGTCACTGGGTTCGATCCTCAGCACCACATATAAATAAATAAAATAAAGATATAAAAAAATAGCTAAATTAAAAAAAAATATATGGTCCCAATGCTAAATTGACTCACTTTGACTTTGGATCACTTATTCCAAAGAATCTTTGCCTTTATTTTGTTTCTATGCATACCCTTCAGCAGTAATAGAATAAAATATTTGCCCTGGACAAATAATCAAAGAAAAGAAAAAGGTAACAGAATTAGTGACAATGATGAGTGATGCCTTCTGGGCAGAAGAATTTGAAAGGACACCAGCATCCATCTTCTCCATGATGCTCTGCAGGAAGTGGTGAGCCCAGAATAGAACAGGTGGCGGTAAGTCCAGGAGTGACCTTAGATGCTGCTGTGTTGTGGGAAAACATTCTACCTTCTAAAAATCACAAGAAACTATCAGATGCCCAAACTCTTGAATGAAAATAAAAAGGTAAACAAGACTGGTGACCATGATAAGTGAGGCCTTGTGTGTAGAACAGTTTAAAAGGACACCAACATCCATCTCCTCCATGATGCTCTGCAGGAAATGGTGAGACAGGAGAATAGGTGGCAGCTCAGTCCATGCCTGACCCTAGATGCTGCTGTGTTGTGAGAAAACACTCTACCTTTTAGAAATCATAAAGAATTATTGGATGCCCAAACTCTTGAATGGTTCCAAATTCAGTAGAACTTCTACATAATTTTATCATCACTATAGCTAGTCATGAAGCTGATGATAACTAAAAGATCTACGGAGCTGGTGATGCAGTCAGTGGAAGAGTGCTTCCTCAGCATGCAGAAGGCCACTGGTTCAACCCCAGCACCACAAAAGGAAAAAAAAAGAATTTGTGTCTTATTTGTGTCATCAAACAGAAAATGAGTAATCACTGCTCCTAGGAAAATATGTTAGACCTGAAACACAGCTGAGACTCTCAGAATCAAAATACTCTCCTTACAGTGGATTGCATAAGCAGACTATCATGAACAGCAGTATCATATCATAAACCATGTTCACATTAAGTATACCATCAAAACAACAAAAAGGCTTTACTCACTGTTGAGAAGAAAAATGGACATAATATATCTAAGGTAATTATGAACACATTAAAAACATGTGATACTGATATCAAAATCCTCCAGGACATGCCAGGCACTTTGACACATGCCGGTCATTCCAGCTACTTGGGAGGCTAAGGCAAGAGGATCATAAATTTGAGCTCACTTGGGCAATATAGCAAGACCTTGTCTCAAATAAAATTTTTAAAGGGCTGAGGTGTACATAGCTAAGTGCTTGCTGAACACATACAAGGCCCTGAATTCAATCCACAGTGTTAAAAAATTCTCCATGCCAGACATCCAATCATAGACAACCAACCATAGCAGGAGTAAAACAGGGAAGAAGCCATTATGTCAACCTCCCTAAAATGATTAAATTAAACCTGCACTTTGTTCAGCTCACAGTACTAACAGGTCTAATCCCTGCTTCTACTCATTCAAATATGACAACCTTTTAAATATAATAAAAAGTGTGCTGGGGATATAGCTAAGTGGGTAGAGTGCTTGCCTCATATGCACAAGGCCCTGGGTTCAATTCCCAGCACCACAAAAAAAAGTGTATGTATTTTTCTAATGAATCCAACATATATGAGATATACTAAACTCTAAAAGCTACCTTAGAAGCACACAGGGGCACCAACATTAGGATAAAATGTAATTATGGCACTTTACATGAAATAACCCTGAGTACTAATAAATACATAATCTCAAAAGAAGAAATTCAAATTTCTGAACTCAAAAGCACAATGGCACATTTTTAAAATGATACTTTAGGGGGTGGGGTTGTGGCTCAGTGGCAGAGTGCTTGCCTAGCATGTGTAAGGCACTGGGTTCGATTCTCAGCACCACATATAAATAGATATTCATCAACAACTAATAAAAAATTCTTTAAAAAATGATACTTTGAACAGATACAAAACACTAATAGAGTTCTCCAACAAGAATTCCTGGCAATATATAAAGCATTATGCTGATCAGAAGGCCCAATCCCTTGCTTGCAAGAAATAAGAGAACTAACTTCCTTTGAATGTAGAACTTTAATATTAAAGACATAGGTATATATTTTCTAAATTGAAAAGCAGGAAAAAGGTCTGTTTTAAAAAGTTCATTTTTGGTGATTCTGATCTGTGAGACAAAAGCTTGCTGGAGAGAGGAGCCCCATGTGGCCTGCCACCCCAGAGAGGCCCAAGAGCCCAGCACAGCCCACCAACCAGGAGAGGAGCCCCAGGGAGCGGTTCCCTATTCACCAACCTGTGGCTCCACTCAAACTGCTTCCATTTTGGGGCATAGCAGGCACTGCCATAGCCCTCCCTACACAGTAATCTCCACCTTGGGACATCAGACTGGACCGGGAGGCAGCTGCCCATAGCAACACCATGGGCCACACTACAGCATCACCAAATAGGCCACCCAAGGCCATCATACAGCCCATCCTTCCAGCCCCACCTCTGAAAGTGGTTGCCTCTATATTGGGACATTGCCACAGTCATCTTGGGTTACCTCTGCTGCCGCCTCTGCCATCTTTAGCTCGGGCAGGTTCCACCTTGGGACACTGACTAGGTCCTGGAAGCCCAACATCAAGGTACCTATGGGCTTGACGTTACTGCTGCCACCAACTAGGGGCATGGCCGCTTCCATCTAGGGACAGTAACCAGGACCTGGAAAACAGTAGCCAAGGTACCTGTAAGCCCCATTGTGCCAGAGGTAACTAGGGGTACCAACGGACACCATCCTGTTACAGAGGCAACAGGGAGTCTTTTCAATGGGGTTGCCTCTCTCTCTTCTTCCTCCTGCTAACAGCCAACTTCCCTTGATTAACCTTTCACTAGTCCTATAATCTAATATCTCTATATTTTTACATCCTATTGCATAAACATCATAGCCTATCCCCTCTTCCACCTTAGAAATGGTAAACACTTATGCAAACCTATTGACTATATTGTAGAAGATAACCAAACTCATCATTTCTGGTTATAATGAGAAAAGTGTAAATGTCAAAAAGAAGCTAATTGATTTATAGCTGCATATTAGTTATATTGGATGCTGTAAACATTGATATCCCACTTAAAGGTGAGGTATTAGTAACCTGCAGGGACAGTGTAAGATTATAGGGTAGAAGCTGCAATACTTCAAATCTGCACTGCAAGAGAGGAAGACACATAGATAATATGGGGAAAAAAGGGAGGAAAGTGTCCCTAACAAACCTATATACTACAATAGAATCTAGTGATAACACAGTATATAAAATGTCAGAGAAAGTTCAGAATATACATAATTAAAATAATCTGCAATTTAAAGTATAACCTAAGTGAACAAAGACAGGCAAAAATTGATCACTCCAACAAAGAGATAAGAGAGCAAATACAGGTAACCACTGATTACAAAAACAAAGAGACAAGAGAAAATACAGGTAGCAAAAGATTACTTCCAGAAACAGATAGAGATTCTGAAAAAAAAACTAAACAGAAATCCTTGAAATGAAGGAAACAATAAAATAAATTTAAAAACTCAATAGAAAGCATCATTAACAGACTAGATCACTTGGAAGACAGAACCTCAGATAATAAAGACAAAAACACAATCTTGAAAATAAAGTTGACCACACAGTGAATATGGTAAGAAACCATGAACTGAACATCCAAGATCTATGGGATAACATCAAAAGACCAAAACTGAGATTTATTGGGATAGAGGAAGGCACAGAGATACAAACCAAAGGAATGCACAATCTCTTCAATGAAATAATATCAGAAAATTTCCCAAACATGAAAAATGAATTGGAAAATCAAATACAAGAGGCTTACAGGATGCCAAATGTACAGAATTACAACAGATCCACACCAAGACACATTGCAATGAAAATGCCTAACATAAAGAGTAAGGATAGAATTTTAAGGGCTGCAAGAAAGAGGAAACCAATTACATACAGGGGGAGACCAATTTGGATCTCAGCAGATTTTTCAACCTAGACCCTCAAAGCCAATAGATCCTGAGCTCTAAAAGAAAATGGATGCCAATCAAGAATCTTATGTCCAGAAAAATTAAGCTTCACATTTGATAATGAAATAAAAACCTTCCATGATAAACAAAAGCTAAAAGAATTTACAGCAAGAAAGCCTGCACCAGAGAACATTCTTGGCAAAATATTCCACGAGGAGGAAATGAAAAACAACAATGATAATGTACAAGGGAGGAACTACACTAAAGGAAAGGTCAATCAAAGGAGAAACCAAGTCAAGTTAAAAACCAAAAATGAACAAAAATGGCCAGAAATACAAACCATATCTCAATAATAACTCTGAATGTCAATGGCCTAAACTCATCAATAAAAAGACACAGACTGGCAGATTTGATTTTATTTTAAAGGATTTTTTAAATATTTATTTAGTGGGGGATGGACACAATATCTTTATTTTATTTATTTTTATATGGTGCTGATGATCGAACCCAGTGCCTTACTCATGCGAGACAAGCGCTCTACCACTGAGTCACAATCACAGCCCGGATGATTGGATTTTCAAAAAAGACTAAACAATATGTTGCCTCCAAGAGACTCATCTCACAGAAAAAGACATCCACAGACTGTAGGTGAAAGCGTAGGGAAAGAAATGTATCAATCACATGGACTGCATAAACAAGCAGGGGTTTCCATCCTCATATCAGATGAAGTGGACTTCAAACCAAAGTTAGTACAAAAGGATAAAGAAGAACATTTCATAATGCTTAAGGGAATCATACATCAATAACA
>CM053402.1:42339-94622 GCA_028644305.1 Xerus rutilus
GAGCCAATCCCCAAAAACCAAAGGCCAAATGTTCTCTCTGATAAGTGGATGCTGATCCATAATTGGGGGGGGGGTCGATGAAGGAACTTTGATTGGGCAAAGGGGAGGATGGGGAGAGGTGGGGGCATGGCGGCAGGAAAGATGGTGGAATGAGATAGATATCATTACCCCAAGTACATGTATGACTGCACACATGGTGCGATGCTACACTGTGTACAACCAGAGAAATCAAAAGTTGTGCTCCAGGGCTGGGGTGATGGCGCAGTGGTAGCGTGCTCGCCTAGCACATGAGAGGCACTGGGTTCGATCCTCAGCACCACATAAAAATAAAATAAAGAATAAAAAAAAAAGTTGTGTTCCATTCGTGTATAATTAATCAAGATGCATTCTGCTGTCAAATAAATAAATAAAAGTTTATTTTTAGTAAATGTATCTGAATTACAAAAAGCAGCTACTGACTATTCTTTTACATACTGTAATGATTTGAGTCCTGAGTACATTTCATCTATAGCAGTTTTAAGTATCATGCAATATAATAGTTAACATTGAAATTTTTTCTTAGAATGATTTCATCCAAATCTGGAAGAGGCACTGTGATGTATGTGTATATGTGTAAATACATGATTTTTTAAAACATACCTCTGGACACCTCTGATGCTTGAGGGGGCATGGAAAGAATGGAAGAACTTTGGTCCAAGGGGAGGGAAGGGAGGTGACATGGGGGCAGGAAAGATAGTAGAATGAGATGGACATCATTGCCCTAGGTACATGTGTGACAGCACATATGGTGCGACTCTATATCATGTACAACCAGAGAAATGAAAAGTTGTGTTCCATTTGTGTACAATGAATCAAAATGCATTCTGCTGTCACATATACCTAAGTAGAATATTTGAAAAAACTGACACTTCTTACAAAAATTACTACTAGATTTGAACAACAAAAACAAAAAAAACAACAGAGGCACCTAGGGCACTCTAGCTGTATACAGGTCACAGAGGCCACTGTCCACTCTGTGGCTGGCAGGTATCCCCAAAGTGGGTGGGAATATTCCTGTGTTTTGGACTTCCCAAGGCATGGTGCTGGGCTTAGCCTCCCCACCCGGTGGCCGAGAGGCAAACGCTGATCCTAGGAAGCTGGGGCTCTGCACCCACTCTCTCCCAACAATATCAGGTAAGGTCAGTCCCCCAGCTCCAAAGCAAATAGGGACACTACTGGTCCCTGGGGCCAGTTGTCACTCTGCTTTCCAAATGTCATTTCTCTAGGCCTCACTCCTGCCCAGGGCACAGCTTCTCCCCATGCAGTGGCTATGGTCTGGGGCTGGCTGTCCACTCACACTGGGGCTCTTCTTGTTTAACCTCTGACCCATTCAGTGGCCTCCCACATCCAGGGCCCCAGGAGCAACACAGCCCTCCACTTGGATGCACACTCCTCACCCCAGCAACCCGTTCTGCACCTTGTTCACAGAGCAAATCACCCTACCCAGCAAAGGCCCAGATAGGGTTCAGAAGACTTTGGATTTGAGCATGTGGCTTAAGTCACATTTGAACATTGGGTCTGCACTCCCAGGTGTGACTGGGGCCATTAGATAACTGTTCTCATCTAGAAGAGGCAGAAGAATAATTCCCATGCAAGCCTGTAGTGATGAGTACTCACTTGAGAAGACCCCTGTAGCATCCCGCTGCTGGGTTCCCTGTACCCAGACACCAGGTGAAGGACCAGCAGCCTCCTGGTCCAGGAAGGAGGCTCAAGCCCTGACTCAGTGCAGAGGCACTCTGCCACCCTCCCACACTCAGTTGAAGTCTGCAGTGCATAGCAAACAGAGTTACTCTGGCCCCAAAGAAGGAAAGGGAGGTGTGTTGAGGCAGAGCCCCCAGCCCGTGGAAGGGTCCAGTGCAAGAGACCCACCCTCCATCTCACTTAGCCCTGTCCATTGTCATGGCACCTTGTCGTCTGCTTCTCATGCCCTATTTTACAAACAGCAAATTTAAAGAAAATGTGGGCTGTCCCCTAGCAACAGTGATGAGAAGTGGCTGCATAAGGCCAAGGAAGGAGATAAAATGGTCCTAGGAAGCAGGTGCACGTGTGGGTGAGCATACCCACAGGGACCCTTACCTGCCTGGCCAACACCATGGTGCACAGGACCCCATCCCCGCGCCTCTCCTCCTCTCTGCACCATCACTCTCCTGGAACCTATCCAGTCTACAATCTGAATCTCCATCCATAAGTCAGCAATCCCCAAACTTCTCCCTGGGACCATAGGCTCCACCTGCCACTCCATGTCTCCATTAGGACATCATAGCTACAAGTGAGCTCTGGTGCTCTCTTCCAACTTGCTCCTCCATGACTTGCCCATCTCCAAGAACGGCAGCTTTATCCTTCCAGCTGTTTGGGCCAGATCCTTGGCATCATCTCCTTCTCTCCAGGCCACATTCAGTCTGCCAGGAAATCATACAAGACAATCTCCAGACCTGCCCAGAATAAAATCATTTATTTTCACCTCCTCCACTACCCCTGGCCCACCAGCCCTTCCCATCCAGAAGTTGCAGCAAACACCTAGCAGATTCTTTGATGGCACCTCATCTTCCCTCCACACCACCTGGCAAGGTCTACACACACCAAGTCAAACTAGGTCCCTCCTTGGCCCCCACTACACCAGGGGCAGAACACAAAATGCTCCCATTGGTCTCAGGCCCCATGGAGCTGCCCCCAACTCCACAGACCTCCTTCCCAGCTCATACCCTCGGGTCCATGTGACCCTTAGGGCTTTGAAGGTCTTTGTGCAGGGCCACTGGCTTAGGGGAGGCTTCAGCCCAGAGCTGCTGCACTTCTGTGAGCAGGGAGCCCATGGCCCAAGGGCTGCAGTTCTGCAATGCCCACCTACTTGCTGTGTTCCATCTGCTGCCAGTGCTGGGCACTGCCGTTAGACACACACTGAGGATAGAGCTGCCAACTCAAGAAGTGTTCTGAGGGGCTGGGGCTGTGGCTCAGTGGTAGAGCGCTTGCCTCGCATGCGTGAGGCACTGGGTTCGATCCTCAGCACCACATACAAATAAATAAATAAAGTAAAGATATTGCATTCATCTACAACTAAAAAAATATTTAAAAAAAAAAAGAAGTGTTCTGATTTGAGTGGATACAGCACATTTTCATTCATGGTGGCTGTTTATTCCTTCAAAAACCACACGAGTGCCAGTCATTCCTCATGTATTTTATCAAGTTTGGATTGTGTTGCTGCCCTTTTTTCTATAATGAGCTTTCAGAATATGAAGGTATTACATCTTTTTTCTGATCCATAAGTTGTAAATAATTTTCCATTTTCATTTTCACTTTTAACTTGGTTCATGATGTTTTTAGTGAACCATTTTAATTTTTATTAATGCAAGTGAAAGTAGCTTTTTCTTTTATGGTTTCCTATTTAAATGTCATGCCAGTAAGGGTATTTTCTCTCCTCCAAGAGCATAGAAATGAATATTTATCAATGCTGTCTTTAAAATTTGTCACAGTTCCATTTTTCATATTTACCTTTCACTCAGGGGTTTCATTTTGGCAAATGCCCTACTTGAGGCTTCTTTCTTTTTTTCTTTCTTCACACCCAGGGCCTTGAGCATGTTAGGCAAGCTCTCCACCACTGAGCCACATCCCCAGCCCTATTTTGTGTTTATGTAGAGACAGGGTCTCACTGAGTTGCTTAGTCCCTCGCTGTTGCTGAGGCTGGCTTTGAACTCGCGATTCTCCTGTCTCAGCCTCCCAAAGTGCTGGGATTATAGGTGTGTGCACCTCGCTCCTGTTCACTTTTTTTTTTTTAGTATTTTTTAGTTGTCAATGGACCTTTATTTTATTTATATGTGGTGCTGAGAATCAAACCCAGTGCCTCACACGTGGTAGGCAAGTGCTCCACCACTGAGCCACAACCCAGCCCCTCCTTTTCACTTTTTTATGTGAAGTCATGGTCTCACTAAGTCACCCAGGATGGCCTGGAACTTATGATCCTTTTGCCTTAGCCTTTCTGGTAGCTATAACTAGAGGAGTGCACCACCACACTGGCTTGAGGCAAGTTTCTAAGTTAGTTCTTTTCTCAAAATGCCAAGTATGGCAGATTGCAAGAAATAAGTGGCCACTGACTGCTCCCAGGCATTTTATGAGCCTTTTCCTGGATGGAGTGTGTAGCCACAGAACCCATCTTCCACCCTGTAACAGATGTGGTACAGCAGGTTGCAAAGTGAACACAGGGCTTGAACTCAGGCTACCCATGAAGACCAGCTGCCATGCCAAGCAGCCAGGGCCAGCCTGCTACCTGCCAGAAGAACACTGTCCTTTACCTCTGCCATCCCACTCAACTGCAGACACATGTGCTTAGGTGATACCAGCAGAATCCCCACGCTGTAAGCAGCCCAGGGTGTCCACAGGATCACCTGCAGATAGCAATCATGTGCTAAGTTACCAGGGTTTGGTCCTGTTGTGGAGCGAAACTGAGCCTCTGTCCAGAACCACTGTTTCTCCTGCTTACTGGAGATGCCCACTGCATCTGGTGTGTGCTTAAGAGTCAGGCATCTGTTCTTGGATTTCTGCTGTGCTCTGGCCCAGAGAGGCCTCAGGAAATCAGTGTGCAGCTTAGGTGGACAGAGTAGCCATTCACTCCAGATCTGAAACTGTAATTCTTAGGTCTTTTGGAAAGAGGGTTCTTTGTCCAGAATCCCTGGAGCACCCCAAGGCCATCTTCCCAAGAGGATAACTTCTCCCACATTAAGCAGATTCTGAAACCATCACTTGACCCAAAACAGCTGGGCTGAAGGAAATTGTGTGGTTTCCGAACAGTTTCTCTGTGCAAGCACTGGGTGGCAGCAAAGCCGAGAGCAACACTGAATCCCCGCGCATCGCCCTGTGGGACAGCAAATTAACTGCATGATCCGTTTGGCTTGGGTAAACTTCTCCAAGGGTGTGCTTCTCCAGGAAAGGCTTCAAACCACGGTGGGCAGCTTTATGAGGTGCTCTGAGAGTGGAAACTAGACACAGATGACCCAGCCATGTTACCTAATGCCCCCAAGCTACTATTTCCTGGAACGTGGGCTCATGGTCAAGCTCATAAGCAGGAGTGAGACGAGCAGCACACGCGTAGCATTCCCGGGGCACACTGGTGGTTGTCTTGAACTCCATCCCGCCTGCTGCTGCTCCTCTCCTTGTCCCCCTGGCGTTGTGCCAGCACACAGGGACCTGCAGGAGCTCTTGGACGGGAGCTTGGAGCTTTGAGTACAGTGGAGCAGAGGAACGGGGATCTGGAATGCACTGTGAAAGTGACGCCATCAGGAAATCAAGACTGGATTGGGGTTTGTGAGAAAGAGCCCAGTGGAGCATGGTTTTCAGGAAGCATGGGGTCCACTTCGGATGTAACACATACGAGATGCCCACTGGGTGTCCGGATGTGATACTGCTGCAGGAGCAGCTGCACTGGGAAAGGAGCTCCAAGCTGTTGGTGGAGACACAGCTTCAAGTGTTGGGAAGACTGCCCAAGGCGGTGAGCCCAGAGCACCCTGATTCTGAAGGTAGGAGGTGGGAACCTGAGAGCACCTCAAGAAGGAGCATTCAAGGAAAAGGAGACTCTGAGACCCTGCAGAAGAAGCATCTGAGGCTAATGCTGGGCCATCAGCTCAAAGAGCGAGAACTGTGGCCCTCCATCCTCTTCTCTGCCCCACTTGCCTCATCTGTGCCCCACGCAGAGGCAGCAATGATGGCCACCAGCCCCCAAAGATGATGCAGGGAAGCAGACCCCTTCATAGCCAGGCCTGGGTCTCGGTTTCCCTTCTCCCCATCCTCCTCTTCCCCTTCCCCTCCGTCTCTCCCTGCCGCAGGTTGGGTTCCTGGCTGCCTCCTCCAACTGCCAAAACAGGACAGGCAGGAAAAACTGGCTGGTTCTGGGAGGTAGTTTCGGCTTCTGGGCCTTGAGAGATTCACTGGCCACACACCAAGGCCTTCCCTCTGGGGAGGGAGTTTCAGGAGACTACCCCCATCTGCTCTGACAGCCTCAGTCTGAGGTGGAGACAGCTCAGGCAGCACCTTCCAAAGCCCCTGCTGCTCTGCTACTGTGGAAAGGCTCAGATCAGCACCTTCCAGGAAGAGAGGTTAGTTCTGGTGTTTGTATTTTTCTTTCTTTTAAGAAAAAAGAGAAGATAAGGAATTGTGATCATCTCCTATAAAAACATGCACACTCAAACATCTCCACAGTACAACCCAACCTGGGTAACAGAGTCAGGACTGTGGCCAGTGAGGACAGAGTAGGAAAGAGAAAGAGCAGTCACACCTCCACGAGAGCAGAGCAGAGGCCAGTGTGAAGGAAACGAGCCAAGGAGGGTGACAGACAGGTGTGAGGATGGAGTCACATAGACCTGCAGACATGGAGCCCAAGAGACTCTGAGGAAGAAACACCATGCTGAGTTTCTAAAAGCGAGTCTCCATCACCCCTGGCTTTGGATCTGTGAGCCAGCATTTCCTGCTTTGGGCAAGCATTGTGACCTGTCTGAGCCTCTGCTTCGCTGCTGATGAGCTGAGCCATTGCAGGGTGACAGAGGCTTTCTGCTGGCCACACGTGCAGGCTCCTGTTCACCCTCTCCCTTAGTCTACAGATCTCCCACACTGTCTCTAATCAAGCTCCTCTTGCCCACTGCCTACCCAGCTCCCTTGGTGGCCTCCCACTTTCCCTTCACCCTGCCCACCTGCCTGCTAGGTTTAGGCTCTCCCCCTTGCAATGGGTTTGAGTGATCTCTCTTGCCATTTTGAACAAGTGCTGAGAGCAGTTCCATCGAGGATTATAAGGGAGAACACAGAGAGTACTCTCAGTGGCCTGGCACTTGCAGACTCAGATGCTCACTCCTGTGCTGACCAGCCCAGCTGTCTGCTTGGTATGCTTGGTGCAGGGTCTCTGCATCTCTGTGACTCTGGCTCCAGCAAGGCAAATGTAGGCAAGGATCTTGAAGTGAAGGGCCCCTGGGGACCAGTACTCTCAGAGTCACAGCAGAGAGCAAATCTCAGGACATTGGCAGAAACGTCCTTAGGGCCACAGTGGTCAAGGTTTTAGACACCAGCAGTGTTCTCTGAATGTTGGCAAATGTATAAATATTGCCTTTCCATACAAATCCTGTGGACCAGGAACAATTAAGTTGAGGGCTAGAACTCACTCCTCCAAAGAAGAAATAAGGAACTCTTGAAACTGAGGTGCACTGAAAGAGGGCACTCCATCCCTCCTGAAGCTGTCTCCACCTGCAGTTGGGGTGTTATTCTCAGCAGCCCAATCTCTGACCTCAGCACTTGCTGGGGATGATCTGAGGGCAGCAAGAGAATTTGACATTCTGGTCACCCAACTGACCCCCTGTCCCAAAGATCAGAGTGCATATGAGGTCACCAAGAATCACCACACCAGCCAATATGCAATGCATAAGATGTGGGTACCTCAAAATCTAGTCGTTGAAAACTCCAGGCCTAACTACCAATGATTGCAAACATCTCAGGTTAGTTAGAAATCCTACAGCCAAGAATGATGGAATGAAACACAATAATCTGTACTGATGAACCAAGAATAGCAGTTGCCACCTGTGTCCAGCAACCTGACAATGGCAGAGCTTCTCCCCGGCTGCAGACAGCCTGCACTACAGCAGGTGCAAGTGCAGCCAGAACTCCCAGGAGGATGTGGAAAGGAGTCTGTGACAAAAACTTTCTGACTTCAGTAGCATAAATGACCGGCCAATGGGCAGTCCTCGGTTCATAGAGATGAAAAGATGACAGGACAGTCCACTATTTGTTCCCAAGAAATGAAGACCTAGATTTATACATCACGTTTCCTAGTAGGAACTTAGGTGATATTTGTGAATAAATAAATGATAAAATATCTCTGCATCCTGGCAGAGCACAGAGCTGCAGCCTGCGCTACACAGCTTAGCGAGGTTGCTGGGCCTGCTTGTGCAGGAGGGAGTGGAGATGCCCCTGCTGGGGGCATGTCAGATGTAAGGTATAGAACCCTCCAAAACACTTTTCCAATCATAACTGGTCCAATGTCCAGGGAGAAAGAGTACAAAGGAAAACCACCTCAAGGAAAGAGACCAGTGAGGCCTAAGTTCCCAGGGGTTTCCAGCCTTGATGAGCTATGCCAACCCAGGAAGGCTGCACCCCACAGGCTGTGGGATCAGAGCATCTGGCGTTCCACACTAGTGCAGACTGGTCCTAGCAGCAAACAGAACACAGGGGGCCACAGCCATGACACCTGCAGTGAGACGAGGATGGCGTCTCAGAGTGAAGTTCCACACTGTCCTCACAGCTGGGCCTCTATGGAGAGGATGCATCAGCCTCCCAGGTGTGGACCCCAAATTAGTGCCTGGAGCAGAGGCAATGAGGGATGTCCAGAAATGGCCATGGGGGCCACTGCTGTGCAGGCAGGGAGAGGCCCGGCCAGGCCAGCTCAGACAGGCTCATGCTGTGGTTTAGATGTGAGATGTCCCCCGAAGGCTCCTGTGTTCATGTAGGACTCTTCATGGGTGAAGTGCTTGGACCGTGAGAGCTCTGACCCAGCTCTGGTGGCAACTATGGCAGGTGGGGCGTGGCTGGAGAAGATGGTCACAGTGGTTGCCCTGTGGCACCTTCCCTATGGCCTCTTCCCCTCTACCTCTCCCTCTCTGTGTCCTGGCCTCCATGAGCTGAGCAGCTGTCCTCTTCTGGGCTCCTCCCCCATGATGTGCTGCCTCACCTCAGGCCCAGAGCAATGGAGTAAGCCATCTATGGACTGAGGCCTCTGAAGCCCTGAACCCCAAATAAACTTTTATCCTCTAGGTTGTTCTTGTTGGGTATTTTGGTCACAGTGACTCAAAAAGCTGACTGAAGGGGCTGAGGCTGTAGCTCAGTGGTGGAGCGCTTGCCTACCATGCATGAGGCACTGGGTTCGATCCTCAGACCACATAAATATAAACAAATAAAATAAAGGTATAAAAAATACGAAACATTATTTTAAAAAAGCTGACTGAAACAGCCCATATCCACCACAGAATGACCCTGTGGAAAGAGTCGGATCCCCTGGATCTGCCACTGACTTCACTGTACCTTTCCCCTGCCCAGGTCCCCACCTCAAGCCTCTTCCTACTTCCAGGTCTCCCCTTGCCTGCCACCACTAGGAACAGAGGTGTTGTCCTTCATTTGACGGGATGTAGGAAATGTGTGGTTCATGACATCCAGAATGTCACTGAGACAAGTCATGGTTCACTAACAGGGCCTCTGGTGTTTTCTGCTGGGTTTCTGGACCTTGTAGACCCCTATCTGACGGACCCCTGGCCATGGTGGCGTGTTTCTGTTGTGCAGAGGCCCAGGAAGGGCCTTCGTGGTCTGAGCCATTGCTGCTTGTTGGCTCTTCAACACTGAAATGAAACGCACCTCACTGGAGCCTAGAAACCATGGTGACCGGTGCCCAGCACAAGCAGCAGCTGGACAAGCTCCCTACAGGGATGAGTGTGGCTGCCACCGCACCCCGGGCCAGAGTGCAGTGCAGGGAGGTGGGGCCTGCTCCTGGGAGTCAGTTCTGGGTCAGACCACACCCTCACTAGTTCTGTGCCTCACCTGCCCACAGCTGGCACTAGAACTTCCTCAACCTGCACCAGTGTCATGGATGAGACCAGGAGACAGGCCAGGCTGACTGCCCAGCAGAGGAGCCAGCAATAGGCCTCTTTCTCTCCTCTGTCTGTCTCTGTCTCTGGCACAAATGACCTGCCTGAAGCATGGGGGCCTCCCATCCTGGGTTCCTCAGAGGAAATCCAGGGAGCTCCAGGCCTCCTGGGTTGGGTCAAGGGGACATGGAGGTTGAGACCTGAGGTGAAAATGGCCCAGAGTAGAGAGACCAGGGCCAGATGAAGTTGGGTATGGAGAGCAACCTGGTCTAATGCTTAATGGAATTGTGTCCCCCAGGGAACTGCATCCTGTCTGCCCCAGGAGCCTCCGCTCCACTATATGTAGCAGATTGTCTCCAAACATGCCACCAGGGTTCCTGACTCCAACTGCGTGGGCAAGGCATGGTGTGTACTCCCATGAGGTGAGTGAGCTGCTTCTCTGGAGGATCAGCGAGCACAGTGGTCAACACTAACCTGTGGCCAGCAAACGTGGACGCGGCCACGGTGAGGTGAAGGCGACAGGGCTAAGGCCCTGGGAGGGTAAGCATGGGCATTGCACTGTGAGAGGGCTGCAGGCCAGGGGAATGGCTCTCCCAGGGTTGAGTGAAAGAGAGAGTGGAAAGAGCTGGACAGTGTCCAGCTGAATCGGCATGTGCCAGGGACCTGGTTCAAAAGTCCTTGAACTAGAGCTGAGACTTCTGCACCATTTTCAGCAAGCTCCAGCATTTGTAGTGCTCCTGCTGCCCAAGAATGGCCTGGAAGGCTGTAGAAGAGGGTCACCAGGTCTGGAAGAACTGATCTGTGGGGAGGGGACAAGGATCAGGCAGAGGAGATGCAAAGGACCAGGGTGGCCATGGCAGCTTGGGATGGAAGCAGTGCACATCCCAAGGGAGAAACAGTCACTGAGGCAAGTGTCCAGCCCTCCCGTGCTTACCCACCTCCAGGGGCTTCTGCTCCTCCTGCTCTCTAAAAGCCAGAGGCCACATCCTGGCCCTGGCAGCCTTGTACCCAACCCACCAGACCATGACAGAATTTCAGCTTACTAAATGCAGTGAGCTGGAGCCACCTGGTCCTGGGCTCCTAAGAGATGGGGCAGATGAAGGGATAGAATCCCCTAGGTGAGGCGAGAGCCCTGGGCCTGGGAAGACGAAGGTGCCAGGCTGCCCATGGCCAGCAGGCAGTGCTGTACAGTGCTCTAGGGGCACGGCAGACTCCCCCAGGACCCCTCCCTCTGCAGCCGTGCCATCCTGAGACTCCCTCATGGCACACAGGTTTGGGCTTAGGGCCAGTGTCAGCCTGCACTGCCACAGGTAGCGCTGTGTCCCTGGGAGGGCATTAGGGAGGCTAGAACTTGGGCCCACCTTCTACCACCCATATACCACTTCCTCAGTTCTCTTCATGCACATTAGGGGCTGGTGCTTCTGGTGGATCAACTCAGACTCCCTGGTCAGCCTCCGATGCTAGCTTCATGACCAAGAAACAGAAGCTAGGAGTGGAACCAGGACACATACAGCTAGGCAGCAGAAGGTCCTCACAGGTAGGGTGCATCCCCTGGGCTCCACTGATGACCTTCCTGCAAATTCTGCTCCTATCTCATGGTCTCAGTTTCCCTGGAGTCTTGATCTTTTGCCCACCCACCAGCCAAGGCTCTGTGCAGAGTAAGGGCCTGTGTCCACTGTAAGCATGAGCACTGGTGACATGGGATGTTTGTGTGAGCACTGTGTGTGGTGTGGTGTGTTCTCTGGTGAGCACTGCATGTGACATGGCATGTGAGGTGTGTGAGCACCATGTTGTAGCGATTGCTGGAGCACCCACTAGGCGTGTATGCCTTGTGTTGCTGCGTCTCTCTGAGCTATTGGCTTCATCTCTCCCCTCAGCTCTGACATTCAGGCAGATGCCACCCGGTTCCAGGCATTTTCCCTGCCGGTGGAACCCCAAGCATCTGTACACAGAGGTATCCCAGCCCCTTGCAGGCCTTGAGTCTGCCCTCAGCCAGAGCTCTGTCCTGCACTGCTGAACCAGTGACATATGGAGGAGGGCCTGGTGGCCGAGGTCATCTTGCCCATTACCTGGACAAAAGGCATCTATCCTTTGGCAGGGCCCTGGCTGGTGGGCTTCACCACCGCCTAGCCCAGGACACACCTCCCAGTGAAGGTGAAGGGGCTCCTCTGACCTCAGGATAATTCTCAACATGGAAGTTCTAGTGCCTAACCTTCCTTCCTCCACCGTCCTGACTCATTCCTGAGCTAAGATGAGATTCCATCACTAGCCTGTTGGGAGGCCCAGGTGCCATGGACACATGAACACTGGCAGCAGTTCCAGGAGACACTGGAGCTGACCACTGGGAGATGAAGTAAATCTCATCACCCTTGCCACAGTGGGCAACCAGGCCCATCCCCAGAGTCCCCAGGAGAGAGAGGAGGAGCTGCCTATCTGTCACATGTTTCCTGGGGGTCCTCAAATAGACAGGGGAGGTCTCAGGTCCGGGCTTCCACATCTGCAGAGCAGGGTGGTGATGTATGCCCTGGAGACTCCCAGGAGGTACCAGGGTGAGAAAGGACCAAGCTAGGGGAGAGTAACCTGAGGGTCCTCCCTCCCTGGGCAGGCCAAAAGGAGAGGTTAAGCCAGCCAGGAGGCTGAGCTGGGGCCCTTCCTCATGTCTCTCGGCCCCTGTGTCCATCTCACCTAGGGGCCTGAGGTGGTATCTCTTCCTCATATGCTCAGCCCTTCTGTCCTTAAGACATCTCACCTAGGGGGCTGAGGTGGTGTCCCCTCCCCATGTTTCTCAGCTAGTCTGCTCTTAGAACATCTCACCTAGACATGAGGTCATGCCTCTCTTCCCTTATTTTTCTCTGCCCTTCTGTCCTGAGGACTTCATACCTGGGCTTTCAATGCTAATCCTGCCCAAAGCCCAGTATATCCAGAGTCTAGACCCAATACTCCTTCACTTTCAGGGCAACATTGGGCTCACTCAGCAGAACCTCCATGTCTCCTCCAGCATGGAATCATGTGGCCAACCTCCCTCCAGCCAGGATGACTCAGCCCAGAAGACTGAGCATCCTCCCCAGCCAGCTCTAGTTTGCAGAGACTCTCCATGTTGAGGCTTCACCCATGCTGCAGGCAAGCCAGCCCTGCACCCCACAGCCAGATCTGCTCCCCAGAGCCTCTCCTTGAAGCTGACAAGGGACTAGCACCTGGAACCCCACCTTGTCTGTCCTTCCTGAGACACATGTCATCTCCAGCCTGTGGGATATGCTCGTGCTTTAAGATTTGAGACTATGAGCACCCTCATGAGAGATTAGCACAGGGTGATCCCTGGCCACAGGCAGCTCAGGCCGCCTTCCCCACACAATGTGAGAAGTGGTGGCCACAGAGCACTTTGAGTGTCTTATGGGAAGCACAGGGGTGTGGGCACTCACAGGCCATGGATGGTGCATGAAGGGGCCCCAAGCCAGGCCTAAAGACCAAGGGGGGCCCCTTCTAACATCCACACCATGTCACACATGGTTTGAGGCCACTGCCTTCAAGCTCCTCTCACCTGGTCTTGGGACCCAGAAGGTGTGCCCTGGCTGTTTGGTTGCATGGATGGATGGGCTCAGCACAGCCTTGAGGACTGGCCAGAGCTCTGTGTGCAATGGGTAGAGAGAGGGTAGAGCCAGCAAGATAGGGGCTGGAGGGGCAGTTCAGAGGGGCTCCGCCTATGGATGGATCCTGAGTCCCTTCTCTAAGCCAGATGCTTTCACACAGCCCCCAAGAAGGGGGCTTGGGGATTGTGTTGGTGTCTGAGCACAAATGCCTGGGAGTAGGCTGCTGCTGCCCTAGCTCCCTCAGGCCAGGCGGAGTGAACAAGGCAGGCTCTTCTCTCGCCCTCTGGGAGCCTCTCCCTAGGAAAGGGGTCTGGAACTTGGGTTCTTATACTCATCGGATCCTACAGCTCAGGGCACCAGGCTGGCAAGCTTCTAAGGACCTGTGAAATATTGAAAATGAAGGTAAAAAATGTTCATTGACTCCAATATGTAAAAAGGAATGCACTTTTGAGTATCTGTAAGATCCCACCAGGCTTTTGTTTGGGGAGGTTCCTGGAAAGGGCATATTCCCTCCCCAGCCCAGGTTACTTCTGCTCACCACAGGCAAAGAGGGGCCCATGGGCAAGGGAGGAAGTCCAGCCCAGTGCAGACTCCCCAGGGAGGTGCCCTGACCTGTGCAGCCCTCCTCAGTGGTTGCTGGCAGCCTTGCATGTCCCACAGGGACCTCGCACTAGTTTTCCAGTGCTGACATTGCATCCTAGCTCCACAGATAACTGGCTGTCTTGGGCTACACTTACCCTCTCTGGGCTGTTCCCCAACCCCCACTCTAGCTATAGAAACCTGAGATCAGGTAGTGCTAAGGGTACTCATGTTAAAACACATGGCTTGCTCTACACCCAAGACCTGAACCCCCAAATCAGGAGAAGCTGCTGGTGCATGTCCCTTGGGACTCTAGGGCCAAGTCCTTCTCTGTGATAACTGAGTGATGCCAAGGGCCTGCTGTGCTCAGTCCTCCTGGAGTCTGTGAGGGTTGTATCGTCCTTAGCTCCTGCTCTGCTGAGTCAGAACGAACCCCAGCAGCTCCTGAACATGTAAACTACAAACACTGAGTCTTGGCAACCGTATGGGATGGGTGTGAAATTTCTGTGAGCACATAAGTCTTGGCCTTTCACAAGAAAAAGAGACTATGCTGTGTCTAAGTTCTCCATGTGACACCTACCACTTCCTGCCAGGGTAAGGCTGGACACAGGCCCACAAACAAACCAGCCTGGAAGCTCTCTGTGCTGTCCCCACAGACAGGCATCCCCAGGCAGTCTAAATGGAGGAGCTGTCACCAGGCTTTCCTGGAGCCATCTCTCTGGTTGACAAGAAGGTCTTCATCTCTTCCTCAGGGTCTTTGCTGGGGCTGGGCCTGGGGTAAGGCAGGGGTCTGCCTGGCCCAAGCCACCCAGGATGAGCCTGAAGACCATGAGTTGTCCCCACATTGCTGTGTCTGAGGATAGGCTGACTCACATGTTTCCTGTGACAGCCACGGCAGCATCACATCCGATCTGAGAGCTATTTTTAGCTGATTTATGTATTTCTCATACTAGGAAGGCATCTGCTCAGTGCAGGAAGGTGTTGCAAGTGCCCAGCTCAGCAGTACTGACCACCTGGCCTCCAGAGTCCACAGGAGTCAGTGATGTTGGAAATGCAAGTCAGCCCTAAGTGCACTCACTTTGATAGAGCAGAGACTCAGTGTGTAGGCCCTTCTGGAGAATCAGCAAACCCATGGTGAGAAAGCACACTGTCTCTTTAACATCCCCCGCCCCCCGGAAGTGCTGGAGGGAAGCTTTAGGGGCTGGCACTGATCTCTGTGCCTGTCCCCCTGTGGGGGCTGCCCTCTGGAGGAGCCAGCAGCTGATGTCACTGTGGGGGTGAGGCCTGTTGACCACAGGGATGGCAAGGGTAGCCTTTCCTGGGGTCTCAGTGAGCCATCCTCAGGCGGGAATGTTGAGGGCAGCAGGCTTCTGGTGCAGAGTGTGCAGCCAGGCAGACTGTGCCTCCTACTTGAGGCTGCCGTGGGCAGGAGGCAACAGGTCTCATCCCTTTTCTGGTCAGCAGCACCACATCCACAGTGCCCACTCAAGGCCAGCCCAGAGTTATCTCACTTTTCTTAACCTCTCCCCTCACACCCTCAAGTCAAATTAGCAACCACTTACTTACCAACTGCTAGGCTCATGGCTGCTACCATCATCCCAGTGGTTACCACAGCTGGGGCAGAGCAGGGCAGGGAGGGGGCCAAGGGAGGGCAGAGTTCCAGCCCCAGGGGCTTCATGAGCATCAGGGCTAGGGCTGAGGGAGGACTGCTTGGAGGAAGCCCCACAGATCCGGAAGGGCAGGGCAAGGAGAAGGAAGGGCTGCAGAGACAGGGTCCAGCCAGCTGAGGGGCCCTTGTTGGGTACCTTGGATTCAGAGCTGGGAAAGGAGCCAGGTGGTGCCTCTAGACCCCAGCATCAGCCCCAGCATCAGCCCCCTAGGGAAAGTGAGCATGGTTTGCTTTTCAGCACGTACAGCTACCTGGCCCACAGCAGGAAGGTGGGTGCTTTGGACCCCCCTTGACAGGTAAGAAAGTTGCAAACTGAGCCACCCATCTCTGCCCCTGCCCCATGCCCCTCCCTGACAGTCTGTGACCTTCTCTGGGCTGGCCACACTCTGGCTGGGCGTAGCCTCATTGAGACTATCTTCCCAGAAGCCTGGGCAGCCAAAGGTTGTCTTCGTCCCAGGGTGCCAGGATTGGGTTCCTTCCCCTCAGGGACCTACCCTCACCCCCTCTCTGCTAACAGAGATTAGGAACTGGCTGGAGGAGGACCCCCAGCCTGCTGCACTCCTGGGGATACAAAAAGTCTGTGTGCACAGCAAGGTGTTCTCCGCACACCATCCATTTGAAGAAGAGGGAACAGAGGCTCAGCGACCAGCCAGCACCCGGACACAAGGGCGGGGCTGGACTCCAGCCCAGGAAGCTGGCTCCAGAGTCCTCCAGGCCCCGAGGCTATAATTTGTGTTCTCCAGGGCTCAAGATATCTAAAGTTTAATGTGGAAAAACGGTTCCACTCTGTCTCACCCCATACCCAGAAATAAACTTAGATAGACTAAGGGCAAAAGCGTAATTATACAAGCACTGGGAGACCAGAGCATATCTGAGCACTCTTGTATGCAAGATACAAAGCCTTAAGGGAACCATTGACAGGGTGGGAAAAAAGTAGCATTTGAAGGTAAAATAGTATCTGCATATAAATACAAAGTAATGAAGCTCACCATATGCAGAACTCTCACAAGTCAAGCAAAAATAGTAGAAAAGTGGGGTAAGAAGGGAAAAAGGTATCACAGTGAACTAGTGAACACAACAAAGTATCCAGCCTCCCCATTAAGCACTGAAATGACAAATGACACTCCGGCTGAGTTGGTAAGGGAAGGCCACGCCCACATCTGTGCAGGGCTGTCCTGAGACCCCAGCCCTGCAGAGGGATGTCCTGTGAAGCCCACGGCTCACATCTGGTGTGAGGACTTGAGAGGTGGCCTGAGCACCCAGCCCCTGCAGTTCACCTTCCAGAAGAACCATCCTCACTAGGAAGGTGGTGGTCTAGAAGGCCATCCGGCCTGCAGACCTGGTGCCCCCTGCACCAAGGGCCTGTGTGTACGTGACTTGGTGAGGCTGCCTGGTGGGGACTCCACATGGGCCCCACAGCCTGTGGAGACACAAGGGGCCCAGCACAGAGCTGGGGTGAGGGGTGCTGGGGGCAGTCCTGCAGAGGTCGGGAGGTCTGAGGAGGCGCACTCCTCTCCAGCACCTCCCACTCTTCACTACAGCTCCTGCCTGCTTTGTTTCAGGGCCTCCCACCCTGGACTTCACCAGGGCTCCTCCCCCACGCATGCAGCCTTCTGCTCCCAGTGTGGGTAGCATCGTCTCCCTCTGAACCCAGTGAGCTACAGCCCCCCGCGCACATTGTATTGGAATGAGTCGCCGTGGCCTCTGCCTTCTGGAGAGCTCGGCCTCTAATTTTATGCGCGATGTGAGCTGGTTATTTGATCCAGATGCCTGTGAAATTTGCAGAGGGATCAATTGGGGGTGGGTAGTGGGCAGCTGGGTGGGGCTCCTGTCTCATGAATCAGTGAGTAAGGTCTAGGGGGCCCCTCCCTGGGAAACAATAAGGAGCTTGTTCCACATTTCCACCCTCGCATCATGGGGCCCTCTTGGGCTGCAGCCACCCCTGGGAGGGAGCATGAGGAGGCAGAGGGTGCTGTCCTACAGTGAGGCCATCCCCCTGCCCCATGCTGGCCCCCGCACCATACTCCATAGGATTGAGAGGCTAGGAAGGACCCTGTGCCTCCTAAGCTCATGTGACAACGGGAGGCACCCTCCTCCTCCCCCAGCTCCGAGCTAGACCGAGGACACTTCTGGAAGCTGCCCCCCCTCCCCCCCGCGCACTGTCCCCACAGGCAGCCACAGAATTGCTATGGGCATCCAGCCACTGCCCAGCTCCCACCTCGCTGGGAGCCACCCACCCCATGGCCCGGTGTCCTCGTGACACCCACCCACAGCCATCGACCAGAACTTGGGCACAGATGCCCCAAGGCCATGCCAAGGCCTTGGCTAGGAGCCGACCTCACAAAGACCGCACCCCACTGCCTGGCCCCACCCTGCTGTTTTCTCACAAGGCATTTCTCCTTTTCTTCTCCTTCCCAGACAAGACAGATCTACCGATTACTATGTTCACTGCCTGCTTGTCATGCCTCCAGCCAGGCAGGCATCTTCCTCCAGGATCTAACATGTGCCGCATGCCAGTGCCCGTGAGCACTGGCCGCAGCACCATGTGCGGTGGAGCTCCTGCCTCCTGTGAGGCATTAGGCCTGCTGGGGACCTCTCCCCGGCACCCTGACCTCATATGAATGTCACCTTGTCCCCAGCCTGCCTGGTTGCCCCTCTAGGACACAGCAGCAGGTTGGACCAAGCCCCACTAGGAGCAAAGCTAGTGTTAGGGCCAGGCCCAGGGCTCTGAGCACACAGCCCAGCCCAAGGCTGGGGGCATCACTTCCCAGCCCCACTGGAGGAAGGCCTGTTTCCTCCCACAGGCCCCCTCAGTGCTCTGTCAGCAGCTCAGCAGGTATGCGTAGGGGATGCCCAGGGCCTCACAGGTATGTTCTCAGAAAGGAACCCCTGAATCTCAGCCACCACAGATAGGCAGGATCTGTCAGCCTCAAATCAGACTCTGGAATTTATAGAATAAAACACTATTTAGGTCAATGTGGGCCAGAGCCCATTTTCCTCCCTAAGCCAAGGCCCAGGGGAGCTCTCATCCCCAGCAAGGGACATGTCCACCAAAGATGACCACAGATTGGAGTCATTTCCAAAAGACACACTCCCCAGATCCCTCAGGGCCAAGACCAAGGGGCAAGGAGGAGCCGGGAGGTCCAAGGTGTGAGATCAGGAATGTATCCCAGGCCAGCAGCTGGCCAGGAACCTGCTGGGAAGGAGCAGAGGGCCCCAGAGCCCAGGCTCTGTCCTGTGGCATCTCCAGCCATGGGAGCTTCCGCCCTATGCGGGGGAGGGGGTGGTCACCCTCACTCCTCACTGGCCCAGATGGGTGCCAGGCTCCAGCAGCCCTCTAGCAGACCCTGGCCTGCCATGCCCTGCAGGAGGAGCCTGTTGGCAGGCCTGCTGCTGGAGCCAGGCCTCCCTGTGGTGTGGCCAGCACCAGCCCACAGCCCTGAATTCCAACAAACAGACTCCAGCTGAATCCAAATTTACCCAAGTTCCCACCCAGAGCACATCTCAAATTCCTGGCCCCAGAGGACTGGGGCCCCCTGCCTAGTAAAGCACAGTCAGAGCAGCAGCTCCTCCAGGCCCTGGTATGTGAGCACAGCTCAGGCACCCAGGTCCCTCCCATTGCTCGGCTCCCAGGGCTTGGTGCCTATAGTCGGGCCAGTTTCTCAGCTCCCCAGATACAGCCTAAATTGGAGCTGGGATCGCCATACACAGCCATGCCTGTCCCAGGAGGCAGGTCTTCCTTCAACTCAGGGAACAGCCCCTCATAATGCTTAGAGTCTTTCTGGACCTCAACATTGGCCCATTCCTCAGTCTCAAATCTCTTCCCTGCCTGATGCTCCCAGCTTACTGCCCCCTAAACCTACTGTGCTCAACAACCCAGGGCTGGAAGGCTTGTGTGTCCTGCAGCTCAGTGCTCCAGTGGTCACAGTGACAGCAGCAAGAAGAAGGTGGCATCAGTGTCCTCGTGGGGCCCTGGAGCCACCTTGGCAACCCCTTTGTCCTTGAACCTGGTCCAGCAGCAGCAGGACCTCACTTCCTGTGAGGGGTCGAGGCCTGTTGGGTCACGATAGAAACACTCACTGTCCTTAGAGGACAGCCCCTCCAGGGGACTGAGAGGGAGGTTGGGGAACCTAGGGGCAGCTAGGGAGCCCACCCCTGCCCTGGGCGCACCCTGGCAGGAGCCTCTCAAGAAACAGAACTGGCAGAACACAGGAAGACTTCTGGAGACATCACTGGACCTGCTGGGACACAAGATTCCCTTCCCAGGCTTTGGGGTCATGCGTGCAGGGGCAGAGCCCACAGGGGCATGCTCCTATGGCCAAGGAAGGCCCCCTGTCTCCTAGCACAGGCTACTGGGAAAGGGTGTCATCCCCAGCAAACTGGCTCGATCTCATGGGGAACCCAAGTGTTTTCAGACACTATGTTAGACAGGAAATAAGTCTGTGAGAAACAGCCCCACTCCAGGGCCAGAGCCCCTACCCACCTCCACAAGGCCTTGGTGTAGAGGGCAGCACAGGCACAGCCCACATCCTGTCGACCTGTGCACTTCTGGGATGCTCTTCTTTGAACCATGTTGAGGAACACACACGTGTTCATAACAGTGTGTGTCCTGGCTGAGCATGCTCCCCCTCCACTCTCAGCTCAGGAGGACGGAGCAGGTGACAAATGCAGAGGGCATGCACTACTCTGGGGCCAGCTGCTCCCAGCATCAGCAGGGCAGACACAGTGCTGGGCCCACCCAGAACAGAGGCACCAGGGGCTCCACCACTAAGGTGCACCACGAGCCCTTTTTATTTTTATTTTTTTAGTTGTAGTTGGACACAATACCTTTATTTTGTTTATTTATTTTGAAATGGTGCTCAGGATTGAACCCAGTGCCTCACACATGCTAGGCAAGCACTCTACCACTGAGCCACAACCCCAGCCCAGCCCTTTCTATTTATGAGACAGGGTGTCATTAAGTTGCTGAGGCTGGCCCTGAACTCACAATCCTCCTGCCTTAGCCTCCTGAGTTGCTGGGATGACAGACCCAGTTGTCTGTCCTGCTCTTGAGCCAAGTACCGGGATACCTGATGGGGAGACACAGTCCAGAACATTCTATCTCTAGTGAGGCCACTTGGTCCTGGGTGTAACTGTGGAATTGAGGTTCGTCATGAATGTTCGGGAGCTTACATCATTGTACCGGGCTTGCTCCTCTGCTGCCTCTTTCTGGGGTCACATTCTTAGAGTGGACAGGCAGGGCCAGAACGGAGTGGCCAAAACTCCCTTGACCCCAGTGCCTGTCCCCCCTTGACACTATGAGGTGATGGTGTGAAACAGGGGGCCCATGTCTCCTCATGACCTCGGTGCTTAGGTATGCGGAGAGGAGACCACCCCAGCCAGGGCCTGGCCCAGAAGAGAGCACAAAGCCCTCCTGCTTCCAAGTAGGCATCCATAAGGTCCTCAGCTCCTTCTCCAGCCCCACACTGGCTGTCAACTGCCCTGCCCCAAAGGCAGCTGCCTCACGGGGAGGTAAAATGGCTCCTGGCAGGTGCCACTGTCACCACCAGTCATTTTTACCCGCCCAGTGCCTCACCTGGGGCACTCTCTCCTGGCCGCCACTCCCCCTGGCCATGGACACGGAAGCAAGGGTCTGGCCCTCTGGCAGTAGCTCTACCTCCTTGCAGATGAGCAGCTACCCAGCAGGCTGTGAGGACCATTCCAGTTGTGTGCTTTGTGTAGCTGGGGAAATGGCCAGCACAAGGAAGGCCGTGACCCCAGAGGGCAGGCAGCCAGGGCATGGCAACATAGAAAGTCCAGACAAGCAAAGGTGTGGCCCCAGGGGCCAGTGGGGACAGGGTGAGCAAGCCTCCAGGCCAGGTGGATGCAGCACTGTCAGGGCCTGAGAGTGTGTGTGAATCTCACCATACGAAGCATGGATGGGTGGAGGTGGAGGCAAAGACACTGGACAGCTGGACAGATGGACAATGGGCAGCAGCAGGACAGATGTGCTAAGATCTATAGACTTGAAGACTGTTGCACCATGACTGGAAACAAGCCCTGTTCTGCTAGGTATTAGCCACAGTCGACACCAGACTTCGGTTTCCTGGCTTCCAAGATGAGCTTGGAATGAGGCTTTTGAGGAGGCTGGTGAGTGCTCCTGACTCTCCTTCTTGCCTGTGGGTGGGCCATCACTGTGGTCCTGCAGACATGTTCAAAGCCATGGACAGAGTCGCCCCTCAGGAAACCAAGAGGCCTCCAGTGCAATGCGGGGCGGAGCTCAGACCAGGGCAGGTGGGTCGGCAGAGCTGCCTGTGGGAGGGGCCTTGAGGCAGCCTGGGAGGAGGGGACCCTGTGACAGGCCAGTACACAAAGCCTGAGCATCACATTTCCATCATCCCAGAGGAAGTGGGATTCTAGACTGGCCTCAGAAGGATTGAAAGAGTAGAACCCAGTGCTGTGAGTTGCCTGGCCCACTGGGGGTGTGGAGTGCGACTCATGGTGGGTGGAAGAGTTCACTTGGGTGTGCTCTGGGGCACCAGGAGAGAAGTGAGACAAGGCTGGGTGGACAGACAGACACAGGCAGGCACGGGGCAACTGGCCAGGAGAGGGTGGGAGGCACGCAGCCTGTGCAGCTGGCCTTGGGCTCCCCTGGCCCTTGTCCTCAGGCTCCTGCCACACATCTGCGGCAGTGGGGCCTAGTGCCTGGGCAGGGCTGCTGCTCAGCCGGAGGCAGCAACTCATGCATCACCAGCTCTATGGGGCACAAGGCTCTCTATGGGTGCAAGCAAAACAGCCCCACTTACTTTCTGCAAGCACCAGCAGATGTTTAGATAGGGAGGAGTCTCCCAGCTTTCTCAGGCCGGCCCTGGAGCAGCTCCAGGGAGCAGCTTGCCCACGGCCGCCCTTCACACTTCAGGAATGTGAAACAGAGCTGACCTCAGCACTGAGAGCCCCCCAAACAGCTCTGGGCCATCCCCTCCAGCGGCAGGCGGGCTCTGGGTGTTTGTCTGATTTAAAATAAACTAGCAGGGTGTATATCATTTCTCTGACCACACACTGCTGAGGCCGCATGTGGGATGTTCACTCTTCTCTCCGCCTCCATGCATCCCTCCAGCCTGCTCAGCACTTTTCCCAAGTGAAAAATACAATCGTTTCCCATTTCACTGAGAAAACAGAAGCAATCAGAAAAGAATTTCCACATGCTCCCTCCAGGCACCGTCCACCCTGACCTGGCCCCCACTGCAGGACCAGAAACCCTGGTCCTCTCCTGGGCAGGTAATCTCGCTGCCTCCACTCTCCTCCTCATCTGCCATGACTTTTTCTCCCCTATGCCACAAAAACGCCCTTACTGAGGCCTCCAGTGACCGCCCAGCGCCTGGCCTGGGCGTGGGCTCAGTTGCTGGTGTTGATGGCATCTTCATCACACACTCTGTTATAAGTGGTGTAACAGAGTGTGGTGTAATAAGCACCACAGACTACGTTTTAAACAACACAAGTCTGGCTGGACACAGTGGTGCAGCCTATATGTAGCCCCAGCAACTTGGGAGGAAGATCCTGGTTCAAAGCCAGCCTGGGTAACTTGGTGAGACCCTATCTCAAAAAAATGAATGAGGCGGGTACAGCTCAGTGGTAGAGCACTTGCCTAGCTCATGCAAGGCCCTGGGTTCCATCCCAAGAACAAAATACATTTTTTAAAAAACAAAAATCACAAGTCTGTTGTCTTACCATTCTGGAGATCAGAAGCCCCATGGGTCTCACTGAACTAACTCGAGGTGTCAACAGGATTACTGGCCTCTGGCAACTCCAGGGCCAAAGATGCTTCCAAGCCCTACCCTTGAGGCTGCCTACATTCCTGCCCCCGACCCCTCTCTCCACTGTACAGGCCTGGTGTCGTCATCTGGCCTCTGCTTCTGCCCATGCCGTATCTCAGACACAGAGGGGCTGCCCTTTCCTGTGAGGGTCTCGTGATTGATTGGGCCCAGCTGGAGACCTCCCTGCTTCAAGGGCCTTAACCATACCTGCAGACCCCTTTGACATACCATGTAGTATGTCACTGGTGCTGGGGATCAGGATGTGGACTTCTTTGAGGGTCATTATTCTGCTGACCACAGTCTGCCTTCTGGCCTTCAAAAAGTCACCTGCAAAATACTCCATCCTGACATCTAGAAAAGTCAGACCCCTTACAGCCTTAAACAAAGCCCCAAATCCATGATGTGAAACTAATCATTCAGAAGTCCTGTCTCAGTCTCATTCAGGAACGGGGAGCACCTGGGTGTGACCCTTCCTAGTGCAAGCTCCTCTCATCGGCTGCTTCAGTCCAGAGCCAGGACAGACATGCTGATCTGCCCATTCAGAAAGGGAGAACATGGAAGGGAAGAGAAAGAACCTTAGCAGAGAAGACCATAGGTCACCACCCACCTCTGCCTGAAAGCTCTCCTCTGTCCTCCCCAGAAGAGGGGCTGGCACCATGTCCAGGCACAGAGTGCCCACTAGGGTCCCCTGGCTCCCCAGCCCAGCAAGTCCCAGCCCCTGGTGGCACCTCATGGTCTCCTACAGCCACTGAAATCCCAAGACTGAGTCTTGGCGGTCAGAGCAGGACCGCAAGAGGGCCTTCCTGCCAACTCCAGGCACACGAGCACCACGAGGCTGGACCCTGCGTCAGCTGAGCCCAGAGAGCCCCGGGTGTGGAGCCTGAGAAGCTGGCTTCCCCAAGGACAAGCAGCCAACTCAGCAAATCCGTTTCTACACTTCACTCAGCAGCCCTTCTGTAGCAGCTAACAGGCCTCCTCTCTCCTCAGAGAGCATGCCATCGCCACTCTCTGCTGACCTGCTCTGACTGTGGGTTGATTCAGGGCCAAAGCTCCTGCAATGGAAGTAGATGGATTCCACTTCCACCATTAGCAGCCATCAGGGTTACATAACCTAAATGCTGGGACTTGGTTTCTCTACCTGTAGAATGGGCATCAAAGACCTGCCATGTGGAATTTTGTAATGTAAATCAGACAGGTATTAGTTCCCTGCATTGCTGTAACAAATTACCACTCATAGGATGACTTGTCCAAAGCCCAAACCTGAGGAGTGAGCAGGCCTCACTCCCTTTGGGACCCTTCCCACCTGTAGCAGCTCCTGAGGCCCCAGACGCCCAGGCTCTGCCTCTGTGGCCTGCTCCTCTGTTTCTTCCCCTCTGTCTCTCATCAGGACACTTGTCATTGAGGTAGGCTGACCTCCTCATGTCAGTACCCTAATTTATACAGGCAAAGACCCTCTTTCCTAAATAAGGCCACTTTCATGGATTCTGGGGATCAAGACGTGGATGTGCATCTGGGCACCACCATCAGCTCCCTACAGAGACTGTGTTAGATGCTCCATGTGGAGACAGCATGCACAGAGGCAGCGGAGGTGAGCCAACAAGTGGGATTGTTCCTGGAGTCCACAAGCTCCATGGGCTGGGGACACGTCACCTCTGCCCTACCCAAGTCCATAGCTGACTGGAGCAGCAGGCAGATGTATCTGCTTTTGGGGCCTGGGGCTGTAGGCTGGGCTCCTCCTCTTGCAGCCAGGTGGGAGGCAGCGCCGGTCAGTCTCAGAGCCAGCTCTCCCCCAGGGGCCACATGTCCCGAGCACCTCGGAGGGCAACCAAGAAGTTGGCAGAGTGTGAGGAGCAGCTGCTGGCCTCTGCATCCCGTCCTGTTTGCACAGCAAGGGCTTCAGAGGAACAGATGACTCCTTTCATCTCCACCTCACCTAGTCCTCCAGCAGCCCACAGCGTCACCATCCTCCCTCTTCTCTGGCCTCCATGCCACCTCGTCATGGCCAGGACTTGGACTTGCTGTGGACACGGGAAGGTAGCCGGAGAGATGGGGTAGTGCTGAGCAGCTGTCTCCAAGGTCTGCTGTGCTGGCCTTCATTCTGTCCAGTCTAAGCAGGGGCCAGAGAGCTCTGCCTCTCCACAGGTCTCAGAAGGAACCACAGGAGGGCTCTGAACAGCACTGCAGCCTGAGGCCCAGGGGCAGGAGGGAGAGACTGGCATGATTCTGGCAGGGGCATCAGCAGGGCTGTCTGCTACATGACATTATCCCAGCAGTAGCTCAGAGAATTTGGTGTCCAGAACCGGGAAATGGCAACTTGTGTTAATTAATGGTAAAAACAAAACAAAACAAAACAAAAGTCCCTGAATTGGCTCCTGTAGTAATTCAGAAACAGGAACTGCACCTAATGTGATCCTGGCTCTGGGCAAAGACCTTTCCAAGCAAAATATCGGAGTGGATTAGTTGTTTCTACTGCACTGGATAAAGTACCTTGAGACAAAAACAAGCTCAGAAAAGCACCGAGGCCTACAGCAGAGAGAGGAGAGCTCAGCCGCCCCAGGAAGTCTCGCCTCAGTGAGCCACACGGTGACTGAGGATATCTCCAGGCCCCAGCACAGACCCTGCCCACCATGCCTGCTGGGGCACTCCCAGATGACCCATCCCCATCCAGGCCATGGAGGGGACGCCCCTGAAGCCTGTAGGATGTCTACCACACACAGCCCCTGATAGCCACACCATCTGCCATCCTGTTATGAAGGAAACACAGCAGGAAAGGAGTGTGACTGACAGTGGACGAGCCAAGAGGGGTCACCACACCAGGGATGCCAAAGTCACTGCTATTCCCGCGTCCCTGTCCTGAGCCAGCCTTGGCTGTGCCTTGGGCCTCTGCCAGTAAGCATCTCGACCTTGGCCCAGCCAGCCAGCTGGCCTGGAGTAGGGTAGACTGAGCTCATTTGCTCTGGTCAGGGTCTTTGCCCTGTGCTTGCAGGGAGTCCATTGTGGCCTCTACCCTGGGGCCCTGCCAGGAACCCACCAACCTGGATGTTTCTGTGACCACTTCAGTAAAAGGGCTTCCCTGGAAAAGGAGGCAGTTTTGAAGCTGCTTTTAGTCTGCAGAAGACTATAGCAGGCAGAAGAACATTCAGGATTTGGAGCCAGACCTGGTCCAAATCCTGGCTCTGCTGCTTCATAGCTGTGTGCCCCTGAGCAAGCTGCAGGGCCTCTCTGAGTCTCAGTATCCATGCCTGTGGTACAGACACTATAGCTGCTGAGGGGGGACACGTGGTGGGGGCACATTCTCTGGAGGACTGCCCGACAACAGCATGCTCCCCGAGGGGCTCATGGTGGGCATAGTGGGAGCGGAGGCCGAGTCTGATGACAGGGACAGTGCTGCTGAGGAGCTGAGACCAGCAGTGGGCACAGAACCCCGCTCCTCACATGAGCGAGAGGCGTGGACAGAGCATCACACGGCCCCAGGCAGCTGTTCAACCTGCTGGAGCCTAACAAGCAGTGGCGCGTTGGGGGTCACGGGGTGATCTGGGAAAGGTGGCCAGGTCCAGTTGAACTGGAAGATGGGCAGGAGAATGTGGAGTGGAAGCAGTGAGTGTCCAGTCTAGAAAGCACTAGAGGGACCCGACTGCCTGGCCTCTGATGACAGCAACGCGAGGGCTTGCCGCCCAGCACAGAGCTTCCCTGGGGCCTCGCGGCCTCCCTGCAGGCCAGCTTCAGGTTGGCCTTGGTGTCGAGGACAGCTCTTAACAGTCCTGCTTTGCCTGGTGGGCCTGTACAGCCCCTTCAGAAGCACACTCCAACGCACTTGATTCCAAATCGTCTCAGACTCAAGGGGACCAGGTGGGATCTTCTGTCTTAGGCATCGCCTTCTCCAACCATGCCTGGGCTTCCCTCCCCTCCACTCATCTGTGACCCCCCTCGGCCTGGGGCCTTCTCAGGGGTCTAAAAATTGGAACCTTCACCACACAGAGGCTGGCCTGCCCCTCTCCCAGGCAGGTCTAAGGTTTCCTGTCTGTGGCCAGACCCCAAGGAGACCCATGCTGCAGACCTGACCTGGAGGACCACAGCTGCTTGCCTGACCTCCACCCATGCTCTGAGCTGCTCAAGGGAAGCCCATCTCTGCCAAGCCGAAGACCCATGGCCCTGAGAACTCCTGCCTGATGCCATCAGCTGAACCAACTGAAACGCAGCTCTGGCGTTCTGGGACAGCTGTCTCTGGTGGTCCTACCTGTGGCCCACTGCCTGGAGAAAGGCAAGGCAAAGCCCTTCTCTGAGCCACCTGAGACCATCTGCACCAGGCCCAGGTAGCTCCCTCTTGCTGAGAATCGCCTGTACAGGGGCTGTGTCTGTGCCCTGGGCTGAGGCCCCCAGAGCTCTCCAAGTCACTCCTCCACGTGGTGGACAGATGAGTTCTGTCCTGGCCATGGCTCTTGAGTCCTCCTCTTGTCCACCCCTCACAAACCCCAGCATGTAGTGGCCACTCAGGTGTCTTCCTGGAAGAATCCACATCCTGAAACTGTCCCCAGTGCCTGGAGCCCAGGGCAGATGGGCAGCTGTGCTGGGAGACATGTGGGCCAGGGAGATGCTCACTACCTTTGGAGGTATCCAGACACTTCCAGGGTGCTGCAGAGGGGGCATCTGTGTTGTCCCCACCAGGCACAGGGAGCTGGGCTCAGGATGACAGGGTCTGGGGGGCGTCCAGCTCGGACACAGCCAGGCCAGTTTTGAATGCATCTGTCTTCAGGGCTGCAGGGCAAGGCCCAACCTCACACTCCAAGGAGAGCCTTCATCAGGGCTCCTCCATGGAAGCTGCAGGTGTCCTGCAGATGGTGGCCCTTGGCTCCTGGCTGGGGTGTCAGCAAAGTCCCAGCACAGAGGGACTGCCCCAGGGGAGGTCGCTGGGACCCAGAGCCAAGATAGGAGCAGGCCCCCCTGCAGGACTGGCCTGGGGCAGCTTTCCCAGCAGGTGTGACTCTAGCAGGGGAGGGAGGCTGTGGGAGGCCCTCAAGAGTCACAGACTCAACTCAGCCCACCACCTATGCCTGGAAACCAACCCCTTCCTCCCCCTACACTCACCACCCCCAAGCTAGTCCTGCCCCTCTCTCAGTCCCCCACAGCCCTACATGAGCTCAGGCAATGGCCTCATTCGGGCCCTGTGGTCCACTCACCATGCCATGGCTGTCCACCACCTGTGAGAGGAAGTCAGGCACCCTCTTCTCATCCTCTACACTTCAGGCCCTCCTCACAGCCGCACGGACTAGTCGCTGCATCCACACCAAGACCAACCTCTTCCCGCCTTGTCCTGCTGGGGCAGGAGGCCAGGAGCTCACGTGCAGCGGTGGAGCTGGGTGGTCAGCATTGCCTGGTCACCTTCTCCCACGTTAGTCCTCCTCCTGCCTGGAGGCAGCTCTTCAGACATGTTTGTGGAATGTGACCAACTGCTCTGTTTTCAAAGGACGCAAGTGTCAGACTCCACCTTCTCAGGCAGCTCCCCACGTCCCCAGGGGCTGTGGGAGGCCAGGAGCATCCCAGTTGCAAACTCCAGCCTGTTCTGACCTCTGCTAGGCAGTGCTGCCTCAATCCTCCCCTACACCGGGCAGTCCTGTCCCCCTTCCTCTGACTTGCTGCCAGGGATTGCTGCCTGATGCTCAGTGTCAAGGGCCTGCATACTGCGTATCTGTTGACTATAGGGCAAATCTTGTCCACTACAGCTCCCCAAGGACAGCACACCACAGGTTGGCTCAGTCCTGTCCAATGGATGAGGCCACCCTCATGCAGCCCAGGGGGCCCCAACCCAGGAATCACATCCCAGCCGTGGTGTCTCACTGTCCCATGCTGAAGTTCCTCTGATGTCCTCCAACTCCCTGTGAATGAGGAGCCTTCTGCAAATGACCAGTTTGTGTCCTTTGCCACTTTCCCCTCAGGGTTGTTGTCTTTTTCTTAAAAATCAGAAGAAATTACTTGTTCAGGCAAGATGTTCATCCTAACAGGCTTTAGAGGTTGTAAATATCCTCTCCTGACCTGCCTCTGTCAGTGGATCTCTGGCAATGCTTCTGCACCACCCCATCAGTTCTAGGAGTGATGGAGTGGGCACCATTGCTAGGTTTCCCTTGCAGATGGAAAAATGGGGGTTCTGGGCTGGGTTCCCTGCTGCCAGGAGGGGCTGGGAATAGGACTCAGGCCTTGTGGTCCAGCTGCTCAGTTCAGCTCTTTCTTCTCTGCAAGACTCAACCATGAGATGACCTAAATGGTGCCTGCTGCAAGTCCCTTCCTGTGTCCTTGTCCTAGCTCTGTGAGGTGTCCACAGGGTGCTCAGTGCATGTTAAATAAAATTTGGGGCATTATGAAAGGGGCTTTTGTTTCAATGAAATACCCAGAAGGTTCAATTTGGAGAAGTCACTATACAATATTCTCCTGGGTCTCAAGTGCCTTGCTGATCCAAAAGTCTCATTCCATCATTCTGGCATCTCAGTCTTGGTGGCTTGCCTGGGGACCTGCAGCCTCTCTGTGACCTGCACCACTGCCCCACCCTGTGCACCTTTCTGGGGTGTGTGGGTGTGGCCCAGGGCCAAGGAGCCCTCCTCACCCTACTCTACCTTTGTGGTAGCAGGCCCTACAGATGCCACTCTGCTTAGGCCCCCACAGCTAAGGCATCAAACCCTCCAGAGGAGGGGGTGGCATGCACAGATGTACAGGCATGGGAGCCCAGAGCTGGGATCCACTCCTTGGCCAGCAGTGGACAGCTAGGAAGGAAGGAGTGCAAGGGGTCTGGCACCTCCATCCTGCTGAAAGCCACCAGGCCACTCCCGCAGGAGAGGCCCTTTGGGACGACCTCAAGCTGGCCACTGGGCAGGGAAACTCCCCCGTCTGACCTGCACCCTGCATCAGGCCTCCAGCCAAGACCAGCTTTTGCATCCTATTTTCTCCAGAGCTTAGCTCTCAAGGCAGGCTCACCTCCAGGAAAACCTGTCTCCCACATGGACAGACAGACAAGAGTCTGGTGCAGGCACATCAGGAGCAGGGTCCACGAGTGGGCTGGGGATGCACCTGACGTCTACAGGCTCAGGTCAGCCCCACAGACTCTGCAAGGCCAGAGTTAGCCACTGACAGAGCCCCACAGCCCTTGTGATCCCCAGGAACTGTGGATAGCATGAGCACGACAGCTTCTCTGGGCCTGTTGGGGCTGAGCCATTTCAGCATGGAGTCGTCTGGGTCCCAGGAGAAGCAGCTGCCAGACATCTACTACGGAGGGTTTGGTTTGGGAACTGCCTGTGGGAGGAAAGGGCAGCATCTCCCAGTTGGTCAGAGCCCTGTCCCTGCCACCTAAGTCCTGCTGCAGAGCCTGGGCTTCAAGGCTGCCCAGCCGCCCTACACGGTATACCACAGGGCACAAAGCCCACCAGTGGGACTGCCCCAGCCTGGCTCTGGGCTGAGGTGGAGCCAAGAGCTGAGTTTACATGCCCAGTTCTCAGGTGTCCTATCTGTCCCAGGAGTCCAAAGCCAGCAATTCCCCTGCTGTGGCACTAAGGGTGTTGTCCTGTCCCCAGGGGCCACAGACCTCCAGGAATGACGGCGACTGCAGAGACTAGGAGAACACGCAACCCGCTGTCAAGTCCCGGTGTGAATGCTGAGGACTATGCTGGTTCATCAGGCTGGAGTCCAGGATCTGGACCCAGAGGTTCCCCTCCCAGAGTTAGTCTGCAGAGCAGCCATGTGGAGGCTGGTGGAGGACAGCTTGTGAACAGCCAGCAGATCAGGCCTGCACAGCCCAGAAACTGCAAATCAGAAAACCCACATGCTTAATAGCAGATTATGATTCAGAATGCAAACGCCAAAAGAAGAGGCAGGAGGACTGGACCCAGTGTTGGCTGGTGGTTCAGCGGGCCCCACGCCCGGGGCCAGGACACCAGACACTCTGCCTGCACAGAGGTTCCCAGGCTGGAGGGCCTCATCCTAGCCCAGAGGGGCCGTGGTCTCAATTCCATCCACAAACGACGTGTGTCCAGGCAGCCCTCCTGACAGAGGCCACAGCCTTGGAGCAGAGGGTTTGGAGAGTGCCCAGGGGCTCTGAGAGCAGTAGGAGCCAGCCCTGGCACACGGGGGAACCCACAGGCACTGGCACCCAGGAGGGGCAGGAGTCACCGGGCCTAAATTGGCACTGGGCGTCTCTAGGAGCTGGGGCTGAGGACAGCTCAGCAGAGCCCAAGATCTGCGCCTGGAAGGGTGGGGGCCAGGCAGGGCCCTGCATGACCCCTGAACTGTGGTGAGGCCTGGAACACTGATTGTGGGGAGGATATCTCCTGAGACTTGGATGGGTCAGCAACCTGCAATGGGTGCCGGCTCAGCCACTGGTCAGCTGGGGCCACGGCAGCATGAGTTGTCCCCTGGTGGTGGCTGTGCATGGATGCAGAAAAGCAACAGGACCTGAGAGGTGAGTGACTCAAAGTTTGTCCAGCCACCGAGTGGGGATCGAGGCAGCCAGAGAGGGTGCTCGTGGCAGTTGAAATACCAAACAGACTCTTGGGTGGACGAAGCTGCTGATTAGACAGTGCTGTAAAGAGACTTCCTGCCCCCCGAGAGAGACCTCAAGATGCCCGGCAGGATGCTGAGCCCTGGAGGAAAGGAAAACACAAAGGAGGTTCAGACGCAGAGGGACTGCCACTTGTCATTTGAGGAGTCTCACTGTGCTGCCCAGGCTGATCTTGAGCTCCTGTACTCCAGCCATCCTCTCACCTCAGCCTCCCCACTACCCAGCTGCAAACACGTTTTAGTGCACAGACAGCAGAACATGCTGGCTGTTACCTGAGACCAGGCTGACCCTACGGCTTTCTTCTGGAGGCCATTCTGACCCCAGTGCAGGTGGAACAGCCCCAGGAGAGCACAGTGGTTCAGTTGACTCACAGACAGACCTCGAGTTCAGAGATACTGGGGAGACGCAGGTGGGAGAGCTCTGAGGAGAGCGGCTCCAGAGGGCTGCACAGTAGCCCTGCACCTGGGCTAGCACCGCACCACCCACACCAGCCCCTGGGGTTAGGGGAGGGCCTCTAGTGGGGGTTTCATCTGCAGCTGCGCAGGGCCAGGAGAGGGGGTCTGCCCAGCCAGTGTGGATGGATCCTGACAAGACACGCTAGTCAGAAATGCCCTGAATTCTTACCAGAGGAAGAAAAAGCAGAGCAGAATGGACCTCGAGAAAGTGCTGGGGAGGAAAAGAAGAAAGCATCCACTTGGACGTCCTTCAAAACAAAGAAGACTACAACCAGTAAGGACAGGTGGGAGCCGAGAGAAGGTGTCCCTAGCAGACACGGGCAGTACCTTAAGGAGGAGTGACTCAAATAGCAATCGTATCCCAAGCACAGGCAGGGCGAGGGGTTAGCCTTTTTTTCTAAATGTTTTTAGAATAAACCTGTCTGCTTAAAGCAAAAATGATGATTTATTGTAGAAAATCATGACACCTAGAGGTAAGGGCATCACAAGATAGCACACGGGTAGAGAGAGAAAAGCAGCTCATGAACAACACTAAGGAAGCCAAAGGAAGATGGGCGGCAGAGCAGAGGAGGCTAAGGGGGGGAGCATCACCTGCAGATGAAGCCTCCTGCCCATTGGCCCAAGGTGCTGTGATGGACAGGTGTGTTGTGAGCCACAGACCAGGCCCAGAACACCAAGGAAGCTTTTCCCTCATAGTCCCCCTCTGAAGGCTGGCTCCACTCCCTTTTCTCTAACCAGAAGGACAGAATTTTCTGTTTACTTAGAAAGCTGACATATATCCAAAAAGATAACATGTTCCAACATAAATGCAGTCTTTGAAGAGTCGCAGACTGGCTGAGTAAAAATTTATCCAACATACAGTAGGTGCCCAATAAACACTTGGCACACAGTAGGTGCTAGATAAATACTTGTGTGTGCGGGCAAAACAGGCAGGAACACCTTCCCCACAGGACGTCGTGCAGGACACCTTGTAGAATACTCAGACCTGTGACACGGGCCTGCTCCACTGGACATCCTGCAGGACACCCACAGCCCTCAAACTGGGCTCAGGACAGGTGTGTTGGTGCATGACAGACATGCTGACCCATGAAGCAGGATAGACAGCCCAGAAACAGCCTGTGAAGAGAGGAACCTGACTCACACTGGAACTCAAGTGCAGATCCATGGGAGGTTCCAGGGCTTGGCCATGCACACAGGGAAACATGGAACTGGACCCCTTTCTCAAACCCAAATCAGGAAGGTTGATTGCTTCCAGAGGGACCAGGCCCTGCGTGTGAAAAGCAACTTTGCCTGTTGGAGCTCCCAGGGATACCATTTGTGCCAAGACTGGAAGAATGTGCCACTACACACAAAGGAAGTTCCTAAAAGCAAAGGCTGGCGAAGTCCCCACAGCCAAACTAATCATTAGAAGGCAAGATGACACATAGGCACATCCCGGCTAGAGAGGCACCTGCAGCATCTGGAGCTGGCCGAGCACAGTGTGCCGCCAGAGCCAGCATCCAAACCCGAGGGAAGGAAGACTTCAGTGGAGACTTGGGCCCCTGCAGGGAACATGGACATGCAAATGTGCAAGACGAGGCTGACCTCTGGCCGAAAAGAAGGTCCTGCTGCTCCCTGTCCCCTCGAGGGCCTGTCACCACTCAGAATCAAGACAGCAGTCCTGAGGACCTGGTGGGCACTTGCCCTGATCTGAAATGAGGCAGAGCTTGGCTAAGACAGGACTCTTCAGGAGGACCAGGTAGATCCTCCAGGCGGCAGGCCTGACTGGTGCCCGGAGCAGATCCCAGCTCAGTGGGGATCACCAAGGCCAGAGCTTCCAGGATGGGACAGTATTTCAAAATAGAAGATAGAGGGATTGACTGGGAAGATGTGAGGACCTGGGGACTTCGGGTGGGAGTTAGGACTCACTTTGCAAACAGAGAGAAGGTGGGATTTTAAACAAACTGCTAGCCCTGCCCGGCTTGAGGGGTGATCAGCAGGGCCAGGCTGTGCCCCACCTCCACACTCAGTGCGGGGTTGAGAAGAGGAACACAGGGACCTGTGTGTGTGTGTGTGTGTGTGTGGTGCCGGGGATTGACCCAGGGATGCTCCACCACTAAGCCACCCCAGCCCTTTTTATTTTCGCTTTGAGGCAGTGTCTCCCCAAGTCGCTCAAGCTGGCCTTGAACTTGCACCCTCCTGCCTCAGCCTCGAGGTGGTTAGCAGTGATCTTGCAGACTGCCTGGCAGGAGTGGGCCTGTGAGAAGTGTAAAGGACACAGCTGGAAGCGGGCAGGAAGGGAACAGAGCTGCAGGCAGGGACACCGTGCTTGCCAGGAGCCTCCAGGAGCACTTCTGGGACAGCAAGCGTCCTGAGGATGGCCGGTGGGCTGACAGTGCCTGCAGGCTCGGGGTGTGCCCTCCTGAGTCACAGTGCAGTCTTTCAACACAGCAGCCTGAATGCAAAGGTGGCCGCGGCCTCAGCTCAGGCCGGATGGAACTGCACAGCCAGCCACCGCCTGGGCACCTGCCTTCCCCACCCGGGCACAGCCTGGACCAGACGGGCCCTCAGCCTTCCACAAGTAATCAACCCTGTGAGGCCAGCCTGACTGGAGACCCTGCAGCCTTCCAGTGAGGGGCCCCTGAACATGGTCCCGCAGCACCCTGCTGAGGCAGAGCTGGTCTGTTGGAAGCCAAGACAAACATCTAGGAGTCTTCCCTGCTCCTTGGGCATCCTGTGGGAAGACAGGCTGCCGATGGCCTCCCCCTCCAGGTGCTGGGGGCATTGAAAATTGTGAAATTGCCTGAACCCCACACGTCCTGCTGGGGACACCTCACCATCCACAGCCCCAAACCCCAACCTGCTCCCCAAGTTGGAGCTGCCAGGCCATTCCTAAACCACACCTGCCCAGGCAGAAGTACTCTCCTCTCTGACCCCCTCCCTGTCTGGCCTTGTCACATGCCCTCTGAGGTAAGCCCTGGCCACCCAGCTCCAGGCTCTGACCTGGCCTTCCTTCCTGCCGCATGTAGACCTCCTGTCCTGGTTCCCAGGGCCCTGTAAGGAGCTAAAGTAAATGATCCGGTCAGGCTCACCCCATGGCACAGAAGCCAAGCACCCTTGCTCCTTCTCCGCAGCAGAAGCTGGGGGCCTGGACCCTCCTCCCAGCTCCACAAAGTGTCTGCTGTCCCCTCCCAGGCCCCCACATCGCTCCCCTCCCCTTCCTTGCCTCAGACCCTGTGTGTACCCTCAGCCTCTGCCCTCACTCAGCGGCTCTGGGCTCCTCAGTGAACGCACATGCCGCATCTCAGGCAGCTGACCTGCAGAGCTCTCTGTGTCCACCAGCAGGCAGGGGATACATCCCAGGCCCAGATGGAGATGGGAGACAAAAGTGTGCCTGACCTTACCAGGCAGGCCCTGTTTTCCCCCAGTGCAGGGAGGTGCTGCCTGCCTGGGCTGTCCACGGGTAACCTGAGGGCAGCTGATTCCTCTTCTGGGCCTGCCAGGACCCACAAGGAGACCAGTTATCCTGAGGCCCCCAGTCTATTTAGCCTACGTCACTGGAGGTTGGGAGGGGATTTGAAGCTCACCCTCACATGCCCAGTTCCCAACAGTTCAAGGAGCGCCAGAGGTCCCTAACAGAATGCAAACAGTACATCGTCTCAGCCTCCAGGGCTGGGACCCTGACCCTCGTCTGAGGGCAGCCACACAGGGCTTATGCATCATCAAAGCACACAGCTTGGCTTTTACACACACAGCCAACAACCTCCAGGTTCCAGAAGAGCCGCCTCTCTGGGATTTCCCCACAGCAGCTTCCTCTCCGCTGCCTCTGGGGGCAAGGCTGACAGGCCCTGGCCTGGCCATCCTGCTGCTGTGAAGGTCAACGGCATGCACGCAGGGACTTCCGGCACCCAGGCCACCCTGCATCTGTCCTGGAGGGGGCAGAGGGTAGGCGGCAGCTCAAGGGGCATCTGCAAAGGCCACAGGGGGAAGAAAGGGTCAGAAGACACCCAGGGCTAGGAAGTGGGTAGTGGAGACCTGGGGGCACCGCACAGAACCAGAAGCTCTGTTGGAAGCCTGTGCCCGGTGACACCCACGGCTGGGGGGAGGGCAGGCCGGGCCTCTGCAGGCCCTGCACCCATTCTTCTCCCACTTGAATTCACGTGGAATTCCATGCCATTTACAGAAAAAACTCAGGAACCCAAGAAGCAAGGCCCTGTGGGAAGGGCCTGCTTGTGTGAGGGCAGCAGATCCGCTGATGCTACCCCAGCCCACAAGGGATCCGCCTCCTGTGCAGCCACAGCAGTGCCCACTGCCTGCTCTCAGGAAGCCCCTCCATAGCAGGCCGCGGGAGCCCTGCTCTTGGGAGCCTGGGTCTGGGGCCTCTGAGGACACCGCCGTCACCAACCTCAAGATTGAAGTCTGAAGAAGAAAGGGAGGCACGTGGATTCCAGGAAAGAGGCGATGTCTGCACCAGGGCTCCAGAAGAGGCAGCAAGGTCCATGGCCCACGGCTCAGCCTTTGCCGCCACCCAGACAGCAACATCAAGGGTCCCTCTCTGCCCCACGAGGAGGGGGCCAGGACCTGTTCGGAGTCCTGGGGGCTCTGCTGGGCAAGGGCTTAGGGAGACTCCTGCACCCTCGACTGAATTCCTCTGGGTCTCAGGAGCTGGGCCATCTGTGAGGAGAAAGAGGTCCTGAGGAGCCAGTGTCCAGCGAAGATGCTGCCCTGCAAGAGGGGAAGAAGGAGCAGGGAAGAGAGGCCTAGTGGCCAGAGTAGTCCCTCGCACGCCTGCAGGAAGCTGGCCCAACCCCAGAGCCAGGGAGAACGGTCACCCTGGGTGGACCACAGGCAGTGCCCCTCTATGCACAGGTGGGTGAGGAGGCTGCCTTGGGCTTGGAGCTGGACTCTGGAGGGATCATCACGGAGCAGTGAGACTGCCCACATCTCCACAGCTCTTAGAACTTGGGCACCCAAAACAGCACCTGGACAAGACCCACAATCCCTTTTTCACATTGGAGCATCTCTGCTCATGCAATGGTGCTCAGATAAGTTTTGCAGGCCTCCAGCCTGGACACACAGATGCCTCACAGCCTAGACACACAGATACCTCACGGCCTGGACACACAGGCACCTCCTGGCCTGGACACACAGGTGCCTCACAGCCTAGACACACAGATACCTCACGGCCTGGACACACAGGCACCTCACGGCCTGGACACACAGATGCCTCACAGCCTGGACACACAGACGGCCTCCGGCCTGGACACACAGGTGACCTCATGGCCTGGACACACAGGTGACCTCACAGCCTGGACACACAGGTGGCTCGTGGCCTGGACACACAGACGGCCTCCAGCCTGGACACACAGGCGGCTCGTGGCCTGGACACACAGATTGCCTCATGGCCTGGACACACAGATGGCCTCACGGCCTGGACACACAGGTGGCCTCATGGCCTGGACACACAGGTAGCCTCGTGGCCTGGACACACAGATGGCCTCTGGCCTGGACACATAGGCACTTCATAGCCTGGACACACAGGCGGCCTCTGGCTGCTTTCCTGGAGGTTATCTCACACCTGCAGCCTCCGTAACTTAGTTTCTAGACTCATTTGGGAGCATGGTGCACCACATCCACGAGTTGGCTTGTCCCTGCATCTCCTGGGTGGACTTGTACTTTAGGCTGGCCAGAGCCAGCTGTCTCTGGTCAGTTGGTGTTCCCACTCGAATGTCCTCCCCAGAACCCAGCTGTGCTCCTCACATTTCTCCAGCCTGTGAACTCAAGGCACGCAGGAAATCCCCAGGTTCAGACCTGCATGTCGGCCCCACTCTCCTGGGGACCCTTTCTTCCCAGTCTTCCCGAAGGGGAAACACTGTCCTCGGGATAGTTTCAGACCCTGCCAGTCCTGTTGAGGCCAAAGGTCCCTTGGGCTTCACACCCTGCCCTCCATCCGTCCCTGTGATGGCAGAGACCCAAGAGGGTTCTGTGGTGACCAGGTTCTGGCCAAGTGGAGCACTGGTCTAAACCAAGACCTCAGGACGGACTGCCTGCCTGGTCACTGAGCCCGCACAACCTGCACCCTCAGCAGCCTCCCTTCGGACAGCCTTGGGTCCGGGCTCTGTGCTGCTGAATCACCAGGCCACCTGGGAAAACACAGGCATGGCTCCCATGCGGCAGACCCTGCCCTCCAGCACTTGTGGGCGTGGGCGGGGCCCAGCACCCCAGCAGAGTTTGCTGACAGCCAAAGTGGGAAGTCAGAGGCACCAGCTGGGCCTCTCAGGCCCCTCTGAGCAGGGAAGAGAGACCGACATCCAGACGCCTCCCTACCGGCCTGACTCACCAGGCCCTCTGCCCCCACGGGGCCATGAGGTCCACCCATAGCCACAGAACTGCCCCAGCTCCCTGGCGGAGGACACAGGACTTCCTGAGCTGATCTGCCACAATGGGGCCTCAGGGTGGTAAGGCCAGGACAATTCTGGGGAGCTCCAGGGAACTGGACTCTCCTGCATGGAGCGACCAAGAGAAGGAAGGACATATCTTCAGCCAGAGCTGCAACACTCTCCCCATTGCTCCCAGTGTCGCGTGGAAGGTTGTGGAGACAGGATGGAACTCCTTTTAATTAAAACCAGAAAAGAGAAAACATAAAACATAATGACACTTAGGACCAGTATAGGACAAAGGAGAAAGAAAAGGAAAAATGGGGAGAAAGAGAAAATAGGCAAGTGGCAGGAAGGGAAGCGGCGATGGGGTGCAGGAGTGGAGGGCTGGGGCCTAGCCAGACACCATGCCCATGGGCGTGGCCAGCGTCCCTCCAGCCCCCCCGCCTGCCCCCCAGGCTTCTTCATTGCCCCAGGCATCGCACCCTTCATCCACAGATCCTAAGCACACACCCGGTTCTCCACATCAGCAGGCTAAGGCAGCAGCCTGCGAGCTCTCATCAAGCACAGATGCGAAGGGCTGTCCAAGTCCAGCCAGGCGCCTTGCAATCTAGGCTGAGAGGTGAGGGGCAGTCTGGCTCAGGGCCTGCAGCAGAGCCACCCATGAAGCCACCCTGTGAGGTGGCGGCAGGCGAGGAAGCCTCCTCAGATTAGGGGCTGCACAGACAGGATTCCGATAGAGAACTCCAGGGGCCTCAGCTGCTCAGCACTACAAGAGCCCAGCTGCAGGCAGAGCAGCCCAGGCAATGGCAGGTCCTGCATCCGGCCTCCTGGGCTCAAGGCCACAGGGAAGAGCATCTGGAGCTCTGAGACCACAGGCTTTAAACCCCTTCTCCACACGTTTTCCAGCACACACACAGCTCGCTCTCCAGCAGCCAAGTGTGGCATCTAGTGTGACGCTGCTGAGGTCCTCGGTGTAGTCCCCGCTTCTCCTCTCCTGCTTTGCTGACCCCTGTTCCCCTCCACCACCCCAACCTGGCCCTGCCCAGGTGACCCTGATGCATAAACCACAAGTTCAGCAGGGTACCCACAGACCCCAGAACAGGGGTAGAACGAGGAAAGCACAGCACCCCTGGCCAACCTCACCGCTGTGTGTAAACCCGCTGCAGACAATCGGGCAATTGTGGTCTGCACCTAGACAGACTGGCCTCTCCCCCTTGGCAAACGCAAAAACCACAACTGCGTACGTGTGCAGATGGACACCAGCTCTTGTCGTCCCGCGTCCACTGCGTGGTCTGAGTCGTGCTGTTCACGGCGTCAGGCACCCGTCATGCACATTGTCTTCAACCGCTGCCGGCTGACAGTCGCACCCCTGGCTCGTGTTTGTGGAACACGTTCCCTGGATGCAGATGCTGGGCTGGCGATGTCTTCCTTAGCACCTGCAGCGTGGCATGCCAGTTTCTGAAAGGCTAGCTAGTGCTGCTGCTGCTCCCGTCCGCGATGTCCGGTGTTCCTGGCTGCTGTCGAGATGCCCTCCTCACATCTTGCCTTCGCCAGCCCAACTGTGGGGTACGAGGTGTGACTTTTTTGTACTTACCCTGCTTGGAGCACAATAGACTTCTTTATCTGCAAAGCTATGTTTTTACCAGATTTGAGGATTTTCAGCCAGTTTCCTTCAAATCCTTTCCCCCTCCTTCCCCCTCTGACAGCCTCCTTATGTGTGTGTTCAGCATTTTTCTTTTCTGGCATGGATCATTGAGACTTTCTTCTCTTCTGTTTTTAAAATCTATTTTCAAGTTCAGTTACTTTCTTCTGTCCTTTCCAGTTTGTTGTTAAACTCACCTACTGACATTTTTTGGTCTCATATACTGTGTTTTCTCAGCCCTAGAATTTCCATTAGAGTCTCTTCTTATAACTCCTATTTTTCTACTGAAAGGTCCTATCCTTTCATTCATCAGGATATTTTTCCTTGTTCCCTGGAGCATGGTTAAAACAGCTTCCCTAAAATTCTTGCCTCCTAATTCCAGCACCTGGACCATCCCAGGCTTGGTTCTTGTAATGATATTTTTCTTTATTTTGAGTTATATCATTTTGTTTCTTCACATGGTTGATAGTTTGGGGTTGTAGACTGAACATAATAATTGACCTATGATCTACAGCTAAAAAGAACAAATAAAAAATAAAATAAATACCATGAATACTGAAAAATAAATAAATAAATGGTCTATGATAGACTATGATAGACTCTGGATTCTGATATGTTATTCTGAAAAGCATGACTTCTTTGTTTTTACTGGCAGTTAACCTTGTTAATGTAAATGTCAGCTGTCTTTCCTGTGGTAAAAGGTAGCAGCAGCTCCAATCTCTGATCTTGTGTCAGATTGCATATCAGTCAGGGCTTCCTGGAGGAGCCCATGAGCTGCCCATACCCATCTCTCGCCATCTGTGCATGGCTACCTCTGGAGGAGGCTTTGAAGTCGGGCTCACGTGACTCTGCAGACTGGACAGCTGAGGCTGCAGCTTGAGTCTGGAGGCCATCTGTGGACAGAACTCCCACTTCTTTGGGCAAAGTCAGTGTTTCTCTTAACACCTTCAGCTGATTGGATGAGGCCCATCCATATCATGGAGAGTCATCCGCTCCAAAGTCCAACTGAATGAAATATTAATCAGAAGCATCCAGGTGTTTGATCAGAAAATGGGTAATGTGGCCAAGTCAGGCAGTCACATATGACTAGTGATCACAGGAGGATGCCTGTCCTGACAAACTCAGAAGTCACCAGAGGGTCAGCAGGTCACAGGCAGTCTCCAGCATTCCCTCCCTTTTCAGCTTCCATGATGATTCTGAATCCAATGCTCAAGTCACTAAGTCAAGAAGAATACAGAATTTTTTTTGGAATATTAGGATATGAGGTAGGCAAAACCCACCAAATGTAGAAAATAGCCAGATACTGAAGATGTTCTCCTTTCTCAAACATGAACCCTCCAGTTTCCTCCCAATTTCAGGAGGCTGTGAGTCCTCTAGCCTGGGTACCTTTTGTTTCCCTCCCACTCCCATCAGCCCAGAGCTGTGGGGTCACTCATCCTGGGTCCCCATGCTTCATCTCTGCTCTCATCAGCCCAGAGCTGTGGGGTCACTCATCCTGGGTCCCTCTGGTTCCCTCCTGCTCTCATCAGCCCAGAGCTGTGGGGTCACTCATCCTGGGTTCCTCTGGTTCCCTCCTGCTCTCATCAGCCCAGAGCTGTGGGGTCACTCATCCTGGGTCCCTCTGCTTCCCCTCTGCTCTCATCAGCCCAGAGCTGTGGTGTCACTCATCCTGGGTCCCTCTGCTTCCCCTCTGCTCTCATCAGCCGAGAGCTGTGGTGTCACTCATCCTGGGTTCCTCTGGTTCCCTCCTGCTCTCATCAGCTCAGAGCTGTGGTGTCACTCATCCTGGGTCCCTCTGCTTCCCTCCTGCTCTCATCAGCTCAGAGCTGTGGGATCATTGATCCTCAGGCCTTGTCCATTGCTGTCCAATATGAACCAGGTTGTTTCTGTCATGGGACAATGAATGTCTGTGTACAGCAGCCTAGCAGGTGCCCTGTGCATGCACAGTCGGGGCACTCTATTTCTGATAAGTAGACCTCCTACTAAGCACACAGCAGATTCCATCCCAAAGTCTGCAATGCCTCACAGAGCCTCAAGCAACTATCTTCCAGCAATCTATGTTGGGCCCTCTAAATTTCTGTCATAGAGGGAACTTTCCCTGTTACTCTGACTGCCCTATTAGTGATGCAAACTTCTTTCCATGAGTTTCTTCTTGCTTGCTTGCTCTCTGTTGTGTAATGACTTCTTTAACTAGCATTTTACATGAGACCCATGTTTCCTCTGTTTCTGCAGGTCAGAGTCCGTGCACAGCCTGCTGTCCTTTGCTCAGTGTGGCAGAGAGCAAGCAGGGTTTGGCTGGGTGCCCTCTCCACTCTGAGGCTCAGACAGCAACAGCTCTTCCTCCAGGAACACTTGGACTTCTGCAAGATCTACTTCTTGAGGCTGTGGAATCAGACCATTCACTTCAAGCCCAGCAGGAGAGACAGATGTCGGTAGCTCGAGTCTCTGAGCCCAGGGGAGGCCTGGGCCTCTCTGCTCTGGGGCTCATCAAGTTAGGTCAGTTCAGTAGGATGGCCCTCCTAAGGCACCTGGAGGGTGACACTTCAAGATTCTGACTCATCTGGAAAACCCACCATCTCGGTCAGAACCTGTATGTTCACCTGTGCAGCGTCACGTCCCAGCCCCGGGCCTAGAGTGAGTCCCCTCCGTGGGTCCCCTCCCCAGCCATGCCCAGGCATACATTTGCTTCTCTGGACTGCATCACTTCCTTCCACCACTTTCCTACCTTTTCATGACCTTTTTCTCTTCCACGTGTACTGTCGTCCCTCCTTTTACCCATGAGGACAGGTGCCAGATGCCCAGTGGGGTCTGAAGTTGTGTGCTGTACCAAGCCCAATAAATACTATACTTTTCCTCTATATAGAGACTTACAGTGAAGTTAAGTTTATAAATTAGGCATAGTGAGATTATCAGGTCACACCCTAGTCAATTCACGCATATGAAGTATTACCTCAATGAGCTCTCAATGGACACTGGGGCAGCACAGGGGGACATGCCCACAGGCACCACCCATGAGGTCCTCCCAGAGGATACTGGGGCAGTTGGGGGTCATCACATAGTGGGAGATGGGGAGCTGAAGGAGCATATCTCCCAGGTGTCTGTGGCCTCGCCTCCATTCATTGCTCACTCTGGGCAATGCCTTGGTGTTTTTCCTGCTCCAACTCTTGAGGAAAAGACCTGGGGTGCCTGGAGCTCAAAGGCCCATTACAGAACCCTACTTTCTATGGTATCTTTGCACTTTGAGGACCTCCACCCCCCACCCACTTCCTCTGTTTCCTTTCCACTGTTTTAGCTAATCCCTCTTTCCACCTTTTAATCTTTAAACACCTCCGGGCTGCACAAGGATGCACCTTGCAGAGTCTGTTCCAGGCAGAGATGAATGTTCTTCCCTTCCCTGACTGAACCAAATGGAAAATCCCCTTGTCCTCCCTTGGGTGCCACCCATCGGGCCCAGGATGGTGTGTGTCACACTGAGGATAGCCTGAAAAGAAAGGCCGAGCTTCCCATTTAAGAAATAGCTTAACAGGAAGTTCAGGAGAGACTTGGGCCACAATCTGCCACCACCTTGTCCTTCCCACCCACAGCTGTGGCCAACCCAGCCCATGGCCTGTGGGCCACATTCAGTACGCTTCTGTGCCTACCCGGGTGTCAAACTCATGAGCAGATTAACAGGACAACTTCTTTCAGGGACTTCAGCATTTCCTTTTAGGATCTGGGCCTCCTGCTCTAGCCTCCAACCCTCTCCATGTTCCTCATTCTTCTCTAACACCCAGATGTGTCCTCAGGACTTCCTGGGTTATCAGTGACCATTCACAGAGTGACATACCCCACCAGCATGGCCTGAATGCCATCAGATCCACTGAGAAGCAGTTCAACTTGGCAAGGTTAAGAACTTGGAACCTAATAGGGCAGGTCACAAATTCCCAGGCTTCTGTCTCTGTCTGGAAGTCAGGTGTGGTCATCCCTACCTGAATGCTTTCTGTCTGGATTGAATGAGATGGTTCCTGAGAATCAGGCAACAGAGCCTCATGAGCCCCACAGGAACTATAGATTGTAAAGGCTTTTAACTTGTTTTTAATTTATTATATTAATTTATAAGAACAACAGAAAAGGCTAGATAAAGTCTTGGATAGGTGGTAGTGTGGAGACCAAGGGTCCAGGTGGACTGTGGGATTCCATGGGAGCTGGAGGATGTGTTCCAACACTGCCCAGCTGGTCATAGGCTGCAGCCCCAGCTCAGCCAGGACACCAGAGCTGCTGATAGAAGTGACAACTAGCTGGCTCACTGCTGGCACAGAGGTCGTTGCACCCAGCCCACAGTCCCATCTCCTCCCTGGCAGGGTGCAACTGGGAGGATCGTTTTCCTCACCTGCACCAGAATGAGGAAGGCCTCACCCAGCCAGGTCCAGCTGAGCCAAGAGCACCACACCCACGTTTGTCTCTGCAGCCACAGGGTGGCTTGGGTGAGAGCAGGCAGGCCTGTAGGCCAGAGGGTGAGGCAAGTGGAGCTGATCCACAGGCTGGGCCAAGCGAGAGGGCACGACCCCTCTCCAGAGTCCAGCTCAGGAGCCCTCTGCTGACCTGCGTCCACACATACCCACTGCCACCCTCAGCCCAACAGTCAGGCCCATCCTGGGGTGTTGGTGCTGGGTCCAGAGTGCAGCGGCCTCCCACGCCCGTGGCCGCTAGGGCATCTCAAAGCAGAGACCACCAGGCTCACTTGGGCACGCCTGCCCCACTGGTCCCACAGGGCTCAGCACCTACTGCATCCTATGCTCCTGCTGCTGCCTCTGGCCTGGAAGAAGGCAGGCTCCTGAGGGCCATGGAGCATGAGGAGCACAGCCCTGACTAAGCCCAGCCAGTGGGAAAGCTGACCCTGCACCCCTAGGAAGTGCTTCTCAGTGTCTCCCCTGTTGCTTCTGCTATGAATCAGACAGGCTTGCTGGCTCGAGAAAATGAGGAGCACTGCTCCAGCCTCTGCCCAAACCTTCCCTCCAGCCCATGCTCAGTCCTTTTCTGGGCAGTCCCCATCCCCATGCTCCATGGCACCCTGGGCCACCTGTCCCTATGCTCCACCCTCTCTCAGGTGTCCCCTCCAACCCAGGTTTATTTGAGCCAGGGTCTTTCTCTGGAGAAAGTGCTGATTGACATTTTTCCTTGGGGCTTCACAGGAGGGCTGCAGGCCCATGTGGGAGATAGGACGCTCCCAAGTCACCAGGGCAGGAAGGAGAAAGTGATTTCCAGAATGAGCTCCATGTGCATCCACAGGGATGAGGTGCCACGGGCCTCCTAATATCCCAGACTAATTCCTTCCATTTGTCTGGATCCGAGTCAGACATTCTTAGGGGATCAGTCATCCAGCAAATCACTGTCCACAGGAAAAGCACACCCTCCTTCCTGTTTAACTACATCTACCCTCCGATTCCCCTTTCAATTCTGACACTTGAGTCATGCAAACAGCAGAACAGGAAGTGAGAGTGAGGGAGAGGCAGGGTGGCTGCTGGGCCCCAGGGACCCCCGCCCAAGGCCAGAGCAGCTGCTGCGAGCGTCACACCCCCCAGGACCAATGTGGCCTGCAGCCTCAGCCCGTGGAGGAAGCTTCCAGGTTCTGAAGAATGCGGGGTTTCCCTTCAGAGGGAAACCATGCCGCGTGGGGTCCTGAGTGTGACCGGCACATACCTCTGCAACTCAGCAAGGACTCAGCAAGCACTGGGCTTCACGGCACTGCCAGCCACACAGCCACCTGGCTGCCCACACTTGGGAGGCGAGTGGGACTCAGACACGCATTTCACAGAAGTGAGACAGTGCAGGGCCCTCCCACACCACCCGCTGGGGTCAGCCACAGCTTGTGGCCACAGACTTGGGCCGCGCCTCCCGAGGCCTGAGGCCTGTTCACTCTGTGGTGACCCAGCCACCTCAGGGCTTCCTGTGGGGCGCTCTGAACAGTCCACCTAGCACACACCCACTCACCATAGGCCCAGACCCAGCAGCCTGGTGGGCAGGTCTGTAGGTGGCGCCAGAGGAGCTGAGCTCCCATCTGCGGGGCAGTCCTGGCAAGAATGGGCTTTCTGCAGGGTGGAGGTGGGCGTGTCCCCCAGAGATCCCAGACGCCTTCCTGACTGCTAGACTCAGCTTGACCAAGGCCAGTGGCTGTCTGGGGACTGGGGCAATGGGAGGTCTTCCTGATTTTCTGTGGTCTACTACCAGAAACATCCTAGGAAGATAAAGTTCCTGAGCTATGGATCACCACCACTCCAGGGCTAGCTGACCAGGGGCAGGATATGGTATGAGGCATGAGGAGGACCAGGATCTTCAGGAATGGTCAACTACAACTGTTTTGCAATTTTGCCAGGCCCCAGGGGGTAGGGGCACTGGGCTGGTCCCACCTAAACATCTGCAGTCAGGCTCTGACAGAAGCAAGACATGCAGAGAAAGCAAGGCACCACGCCACCTGCCTCAGAACTTGCAGGCAGCTTGTCCTGAACCAAAGCACAACCTGTAAGCCACAACCTGATCTGACCACCAGAAGGCCCATCTGCTGTACTTCCTGAAGCCCACCCCCAGTAGGGAGGGACTAGGCCCTGCCTGCCTTCAAGGGGCGCCATGGGCCAACTCAGAAGTATGCACACTGCTGTAAGTCCAGCAAGGGCCACTGTGGACGTTAGGGGTCCTCTCCAGAGCAGGCTCTGGCTGGCCTGTGGACCAGGGGTCTCAGAGAGGTGCACCCAAAGCAGAGTGTGCTTCTCAAGTGATAACAGAAGGACACTGTGGGCAGAGAGCACCCGAGTATGCAAAGCACTGGGACCAGGGAAGAACCTGAGCTGTAGAGGAGGCTGGCCTTGAACTTGAGCCTCAAAAGAAAGCACCTTGTGGTTTTGAGCAGGAAGCCTGTTCCCCAATCAGTGCCACCTTGTGGGCCCTGTAACACGGCACCAGACAGTGTTCCTAACTAACTACATCCCGGGGAAAAGGAGGGGACACTGAGAAGCACGTGGGCTCAGGCAGAGGGGTAAGACAGAACCACGTTGCCATCCCTCAGGCCTCGGGATGGGGTCAATGCCCTGCATCTCAGCACTCCCACTGCACACTAGGCACAGAACAGAAACTTCTCCATGGCACACGCCTGGCCAGGCTCTTGGAACAGCACAGATCAGAGAAACCCAAACACACGAGAGGTGCCAGCATGTCATGTGCCCCTCAAAGCAGTGATGAGCAGATGGCGATCAGCAAACAGCCCAGGCAGCCCCTGGGGTAGGGGTACAGCAGACCCCTGCATAGTCCTGAAGGAGCAAAGGGTGAGGTAAGGCAGAGCATTAGAAGAAAAGGTGGAAGGAGCCCCAGCCACAATGCGGAACCCAGAAGCCATGAGAGAAGAGACGAGAGGCCTTGCCTGAGAGGATTGTCCCTGCAGCCAAAACAAGTAGGCCATAAAGCTGGAGCACAAGAACAGGAACACACAGGCCATCGGTGTCAGATGGTGCCAGGCCTCATATCAGGAACTGCATCAGGGCACCAAGGGCAAGTGTCCTGGAGCGCACGGCGACAGCTGGACGACAGCATCTGGAGCACACCTGCCGGAGAGCAGCAAGGGAACCTGCCAGCTCCTCCAGGGACCTCGCAAGGAGACGCATCCGCGCAGCACACCCGCAGGAGAGCAGCAGAGGAACCTGCCAGCTCCTCCAGGGACCTCGCAAGGAGACGCATCCGCGCGGCTCTGACGGGGAGCTCCGCTTCTGGGAAGCATCAGAGCGACAGGAACATGTTCAGGAAAGCACGTGTGTCCCAGGTCTTCAGGACTACGCACACCTCAAGGAGAGGGAGGTCAAACTAGGTCACCCACACACAGCGGAGCACCTCGCAGGTCTGAGAGCAACTCCAAGCCCTCCAGGAAACACCAGATCAAAAGGAAATATGCACCTGCCAGCATATGGGTGGGAAGGGAAGAAAGGAATTTGGCAATGGAGCCTGGCAAGTGCCTCAGCTGGGTGCCCAAGGCCAGCCCAACCACCACAAGCCACAGCCTTGAGCTGCCCGGTGTCCTTGAGGAACCCCAGCACTCCTCCCCAGACTCCAAGCTCAGTCTAACTTCGTCCTACAGAATACCTGGCCAGAGCTCTGCACAAGTGCCAAGGCCCCCTAAAGCCAAGATAACCTAAGAAACAGTCCCAACACAGGAGAGTTGGGGGACCTGTGGACACTGATCCAGGATGGGGTTCTGCACAGAAAGAGGAAGGGGAAACTAAAGATGCTGGCTTTAGTTACTAATAATGTATCAGCACTGGCTCATTAGTCGTAACAATGTACCCACTCAGTGAGATGGGACCATAGGGGAATGCCAGTGTGTGGGGACTCCGTACTTTCTGTAAATCTGATAGTGTCTTAAAAAATTCTTTTATACAAACAAAAGAAACTTAAGCTTAAAAGTAACACTTAAGTATAAAAGTAAAAGAGAATGTATATACTATAATCTGTAAAGTCTGGGGAGGGTTGTGGACTCAGGCTCCGGGTGCAAGTGTGCTGAGCTGCGTGTGTGTGGAGGATCAAGCTGGGGACATCCCACAGGAGCGGCCCCTGCAGCACAAGGCCTCTGGTGACCACTCTCCCCAAGCGTGTGCTCCCACGGTCCGCCATGCTGCAGTGTGCCAGCACTTGACTCCTGGTCACTTTGCAGAGCACCTGGATGTGGATGACCACATCTGAGGATGTTTATCCATTGACAGGCCCCTGGGTTGCTGCTTCTGGGCTGCTGTGGATACTGACTCCTTGCGTTTTCACTTCACACCTGGGAGTGGAACTACTGGTCACCTGGTAACTCCGTGCTCCATCCAGCTGTGTTCCTCAGAGCTGCTTGTCTGGGCTCTGCCCACCTCCTGGCCAGCACAGCTGTGGCTCTGGTGCAGTCGACCCCGCGGTGAGGAGGTGAGCCCACCCACCGCAGACACCAGTGCCTTCCTCTGTCTTTCCTCAGGCTTCGCTCTGCGCTTGCTCTCCTCCAAGGTGGGGGCCTGGGACCAGTCCTGTGGCTGCACCTGTACATAACAAGTTTTCAGACTTTCTTATTAAAATATCAAAATAATTAAACAAAAAATCAAGAGCACACTTTCATGTTAAAGCACAGTGACGGGCCATAGCACAAGGGTGGTGAAGATGGTGCCCGGGAACTTCTCGAGCCCTTGCCTGTGTTCCTGGGCCTTACGCCGTTGCTGTCCAGGGGCTCCTGTGTGCCCATCTGTCTGCCAGTAGGTCAGCTCCCTGCACCATGACCGCCCAGGCCTCCTACTTCCACCAGACCTGCTGCTCTATCAGTCAACCACTGCCACAGAGCAAGACGTGGTAACTGGCAGCAGCGTCGATAGTCTGCGACTTGGGGGCTCAGCCTAGCACTGTGCAGTGCATCTCCCAAGAGCTGCAGACAGGATGGCCACAGGGCTGCAGCATCAGAGAGCTCAACCCTGCAGAGGCTGGTCTGTGCACTGGCTTCGTTCAAGGTCAGGGAGCCTGGCACAGGCTGCCTGATCTGTGAGAGCGCCAGGCTGAGGCTGCCCTTGGAGGCTGCCCTCCTCAGCCACCAGTGGCGTGAATGCTCATGCCCACTGCATCCCACTTCCCAGGTGCAGAGTACAGCCAGTGCTTGAGGAGTAGGAGGTAAGACCATCAGGCTAGAGCCAAGGCCCTGGAGCTGCCCCGACCCTCTCCGGTGCCTAAGGAGAGGCACAGAGAATGTTGCATGTCCAGCTCCAGGGAGTCCTGCAGCAGGAACCATCCTCTGCTGTTCAAGTTCCTGTGCACAGTGCCATGTCCAAGGCCTGGGCTCCAAGAGCAGTGGCCAGGCACAACAGCTGGCCAGCACTTGGGTGGTGTGAGGCACATGATTTGTAGCACCTCCCGCCAACAGTGCTGTGACCCAGGGGCTCTCAACAATGGCAAGCAAGTGACACCTCAAGGAGCATGCCATCGTTTGTCGCAGAGGCAGAGCCTAGACAGGAGGGTCCATGGGACAGGTCACAGGCCATGGTTACCTGCCCCCATTGAATGGCAACTGAGGCTGAGCAGGAAGCCCTGAGGAGGCTTTGGCCAACTTTGGCCCTGAGAACAGTATCCTCCTCACAGACATGACTCCTACAGGTCATGCGGTCCTCTCAAGAGATTCCTGACGCCCCCAGGGCCCTCGGATCCCTCCTCTCAGTGGCTCTGGAGACATGCGGAGACATCACACATACATGTCAGGCTGTAAAGCAATTAGCCTGTGTGACTCGCACAATTGGACCCCTATTTTCAAGTCATCTACTGGACTGTGGGTACTACGAAGACCTGAGAGGAACCTGGGTCCAATGCAGGCCTGCGGAGCAGCCGAGCCTGCTGGCCTCTCCTGGGTGAGCTGGTTTCCAGCCGTGAGTGCTAGGTCCCTCTGCAGCCCTCATTCACCCTGTGGCCTTCATGCTTTGGCCGTCACCCTCCAGGCCCAGGCCCTCGTCCTAGAGGCTCCCCTCCCACCAGGCTCAGCCTTTTCCAGACAGCACCCCATGTCTTGTGGGTCTTACCAGAGCCTTTCTTGTTAACTCCAGGGACATGTCCCCAGCCTGTCTCCTGACCCTCTAGGACAAGCTCTCAATCCTGCCCAGGGACACAAACATTGACCCAGCACCATGGAATTAACCCCAGAGGGAGCAAGACCCCCCAGAGATAGTGCCTCCTCAGTGTGAGGGATGTGGCCTTGAGACCAGGCGGGCAGACCTGCATGTCTAAGGAAGCCTGCTGGGTGGCCAGTGTGGGACTGGGCCCCACTGCACAGGGAGAAAGACACTGACTGGCTTTCTGGAGCCAGGGCAGCAGCTCGCATGGGGCCAGAGCACTGGCTGTGTTTGCCCCTCGGCTTTCCCAGGCTGGGCGCCTCTGTGCTCACATCCTGGTCAACAGTTCCCTGCCCACCACAGTCTTCTGGTGTTTGCCTACCAGGCGGCCAAGTGAGGAGGCCCATGCTCATTCTTCACTGCCTTTAATTTACCTCTGACATGGGGAGCCCTGGGCCTCCGGCCTCCTCACCCCACGGCCCCGCTCCAGGGCAACCCGACAGCCCGGGGGAGGCTGGAGGGCGGGGAGCACCACTGCCATGGAGACGGCGTGGTCCCCAGTTGCCACGGCACCCAGCCTGGCCTGGTCGGACACCAGAGACTTCATCCTCAAACACCCTCAGTCCAAACTGCTGTCCCACCACACACGAGCTGAAACAGACCGTGCTGTCTCCATGGGCACCAGGCTGGACCGTCCACCACCCAGCCACACATGGATTGCTGTTCCTTCAGCACAGAACAATCTCTCCACACATCCCAGAGAGAAAGGCTCAGGGTCAGGGGGACACCAATTCCCAGGGCATGATTGCTAGAGAAAGAATTGGGATCAGTGTCCCTTGGCCACCACACCCCTCATCTCATCCCCTTCCCTTGTCCTGCCTCCACGTGAACCTGCCTGTGAGTGACTCCATGGTGTGCAGGACAGCAGCTCTCAGGCTGCACCCAGCCCTGAGTGACTCCATGGTGTGCAGGACAACAGCTATCAGACTGTGCCTGCCCTGGGTGACTCCATGGTGTGCAGAACAACAGCTATCAGACTGTGCCTGCCCTGGGTGACTCCATGGTGTGTAGGACAGCAGCTATCAGACTGTGCCTGCCCTGGGTGACTCCATGGTGTGTAGGAGAGCAGCTATCAGACTGTGCCCACCCTGAGTGATTCCATGGTGTGCAGGACAGCAGCTCTCAGACTGTGCCTGCCCTGAGTGACTCCATGGTGTGCAGGACAGCAGCTCTAAGGCTGTGCCTGCCCTGAGTGACTCCATGGTGTGCAGGACAGCAGCTATCAGACTGTGCCTGCCCTGGGTGACTCCATGGTGTGCAGGACAGCAGCTCTCAGCCTGTGCCTGCCCTGAGTGACTCCATGGTGTGCAGGACAGCAGCTATCAGACTGTGCCTGCCCTGAGTGACTCCATGGTGTGCAGGACAGCAGCTATCAGACTGTGCCTGCCCTG
>CM053402.1:95122-105927 GCA_028644305.1 Xerus rutilus
AGGACAGCAGCTCTCACCCTGTGCCTGCCCTGAGTGACTCCATGGTGTGCAGGACAGCAGCTCTCAGCCTGTGCCTGCCTTGAGTGACTCCACGGTGTATAGAGCAGCAGCTCTCAGGCTGTGCCTGCCCTGAGTGACTCTTTCCTGTGAAGCAGCATTCCATCATCAGCTGCTCCAGTTTGAGTCTGAGTGCTGAGGTGGATGACTCCACACCCTGTTTGTACAAGTAAAGAATCACTGTCTGTCTGGCACAATCATAAGGCACAAACTGATAAATTAATTGTGCTAATAAGCATGATCACCTGTGATCTTCACCAGAAGCCATGAGTTCATGGGTATATCAAGCTCATATTTGAAAAACCAAGTCTGTGAGCTCATCAATCACAGCAGTCCACCAAGTGATGCAGCCTTCTCACTCGAGACCTATGAAAGGAGGCACACCCCCAGCTGGACACAGTGGCACCCTGACCCCATCACCTAGTCATCGTCATGAGCCTTGTCCATGACACAAGTACAAGCCTCTCATTTTCTGTAGCATCAGGCTGTAGCAGAGTATGGTTTCTCCAACCAGTGGTGGCTCTGCAAGTCCCATCCCATGCTGACATCCAAGCTGACACTGTGAAGATGCCTCCAAACAGACCTTGGCGTAGATAAGTCCCATGCTTTGACCGCTCTGTGCCCTGAGCAAGTCATCTACTGGTTCCTCTTCTAATCGGACCACCTGCTGACTCTGCATCCACACCTGCTCTCTGCTTTGCTCTCAGTTCAGCCTCCTGACCCCCTATGGCCACCTTAACCCTTTCTCAGCCTCTCTGTGACCTGCATATGTGTCACTGTGTGAAGAGTGATGTGTGACTTAGTGTTACAGATATTAGCAATTAAGGTTGGAATAAGGGACTGGGATTATAGCTCAGCGGCAGAGTGCTTGCCTAGCACCTATGAGGCACTGGGATTGATCCTCAGCACCACATAAAAATAAATAAATACAGAGGAATGTATTATGCTCCATTTGTGTATAATGTGTCAAAATGTCATGTATAATTAACTAGAATAAATGAAAGAAAGAAAGAATAAAATGAAGGTATTGTGTTCATCTACAACTAAAAAAAAATTTTTTTAAAAAGATTGGAATAAAAGAAGCTGTGATTGCCTGGCTTCTGACTGCCAGGGCACCCGCAAGGCTTCAGTGAACCGCCACCAATCAGAGTGGTGTTGCCGTGAACCTATTGTTATTTGACATTTTGGAAAGACAGCAGCATGTTTGGTCCATGTCAAGGGCACAGGTCACTTGGGACACCACCCCCCACCACTGAGACCTCCCGCTGCCCAGGCCAGTTGCCTGCCACCACCAAGACCAAGCAACTTGGCCCACATGACCCGCCCAGGGCTGGAGAGCATTTCAGGATGCTCAGGCCAAAGGAGTCAGAAGTTAGTTGGCCCAGGGGACACAGCCTCGCTTGCCTGCCAGGTGTCTGGCCTTGTTTGAACCCAGGCAGCAGTCTGATTCTGCAAGGACCTGGGCCATCCTCCAGCTCAGCAGCATGGCAGGTAGCTGTCCTGGCTCTGGGCAGGCCAACCACCCTCTTGGACCTGGACGTGGGCCTGACCCTGTTTAGATCAGAAGCTGCCTTTTAGAGGCTGCTTCACTGGACAGAAGTGCTGGGCACTGAACTTCCCATCAGAGCTGTGCTTGGCTTCCTTCTCTGGGCAGAGCACAGGTGCCAGCCAGGCCACAGCTCTGTGAACTGCTGGGCGGGAGGGCAGGGCTGGACCCCCGAGCTTCCCCACCACTGCTAAAGCTTCCCAAGCTGAGAAGTCCTCCACAGCTCTTGTGCTCCTGATGACACTGTGGAAGCTGGACAGGAACCTGCCCAGCCCAGCTCCAAAGAGCACACCCCAGGGTTTGCACCCACCTGTTAAACAGGCTGTTCCTTCCTGCCCAGACCTCCTGTGGCTCAGTGTGCAGGCCACTCTGCCAGCCCCAGGGCCCCACAGAGATAGCCCAGGCTCAACCTCAGCAGGGAGGACAGATTCCCACGCCCTGGCCATGTGGGCCTTTCTGGGTAAGCCTGCCCCACCTCCTTCTGGAGGGAAGGGGTGAAAATCCTCGACATGGCCCCAGTGAGGGTTAGGGACTAGGTTCTTTCTTGCTGTCTTTCCCTGCCTTACTACCCTACCGGATGTCAAGAGATGAGAGAGACACTCCTCAGGGCAGAATTCATGCCCTGTGGGGTCGGCTCCCAGGCTGTTCTACAGCTTCCTGCTAAAACCAGCCTGGGCTAGTGTGAGGGTCCTGGGGCTGTGCATCAGGACAGGGGAGAGGTAGCCATGGTGGCCGCCAAGATCCTCGTTCCACACACCGCCCACACACACCACCCAGACGCTGCAGTGCCAAGACCCGTACCCTCATCAAATGGAGGGAATTGTGCTCCCACAGCAGAGGCACAAACCCAAGGGATTGGCACAGCAGCACTGGAGAGGAAATAAATTCCCATGTGTCAGCAGAAGTTTCGGCTCCTTAGCTCTGGGACACACAGGGTGCAAGGCACAGAAGGGGGTCACTTATTCGTCAAACCACACTGCCGTGAGTTATGGTCCAAGTCCCCAAACGCAGTGCACAGGCTGTCAGGACTAGTGGTGTTCTGCCCCACCTCTGACTGCCAGCTCAGCCAAGTCTGCACCAAGCCTGTCCTGACTCCACGCAGCCACCGCCAGAGAAGCCAGCACTGTGGTGGCATGGCACCTGCCAGGTTTGCACCAGGGCAAACCTGGACCTGCCACCTGCTTCAGAGGAGGCTCCTTCTACACAGGTCACAGACAGGAGCTGAGGAACAATGGCCTCGGGGACAACACCCTTACCCAGTGGGAGGGAGCCCGGGTTTTCTCGCACTCAATAAGCAATGTGGTAGTGGGCAGCCAGGGCCTTGGCAGTGTGCTCAGGTAACTCTGTAAACAGCCTTTTTAAAAAAATTTAGGTAAATTTTATAAATAAAATTAATGGTATTAAAGTGAACACTTGCTGGGTGCACACCTGTAAGCACAGCATCTCGAGAGGCTGAGGCAGGAGGATCACAAGTTCAAAGCCAGTCTCAGCAACTTAGCAAGGCCCTAAGCGACTCAGTGAGACCCTGTGTCAAAATAAAAAATAAAAAGGGCTGGGAGCCGGGCGCGGTGGCGCAAGCCTGTAATCCCAGCACTTAGGGAGGCTGAGGCAGGAGAATCGCGAGTTCAAAGCCAGCCTCAGCAACGGTGAGGCGCTAAGCAACTCAGTGAGACCCTGTCTCTACATAAGACACAAAATAGGGCTGGGGATGTGGCTCAGTGGTCAAGCAACTCTGGGTTCAATGCCCAGCACCAAAAACAAACAGACATGAATACACAGAACGCAGATCTCAGTGGCATCCCGCTGTCCACTCCGTGCAGCTCCAAGGTGTGGCCGCCTCCTGCCCACCCCACACAACTGAGTCTCGCTGGTCATCTGCCATCCTGGCACTGCCCAGAAGCCCCACTAAGGCCTGCAGCCTCCTCAGCTGGTGCCCTCCGCAACAGTGGGGGTGTGAAGACTGTCCCCACCGTGGCACCGCCATGAGCTGCTGTCACAATCCTGAGCCACAGTCCTGAGCCACAGTCCTGAGCCACCCTCACCAGGCCAGCCTGTCATGGGCTCTCTGGGCCTTGACAGTGAGGGTAGCCCGCGGAGCTCTGGGTGAGCAGAGCAGCCCGTGCCCAGCTACCGGCACCTGACTCACATCCCAGGGCCCACATGGCCACCTGACCACTCAGGAGAAATGTGGCCTGTCATCAGAAGGAAGAGCTGCCCTGGTCCTCTTGGCCAGCGCTAGGCAAGTCACCCACATTAGGTGAACAGTCCAGGAGCTCCCCTTGAAAGAAGGCCAAATGCTGCAGGTATAATTTACTGTACAGCAAGAAGTCACAGAGAAATTATCCCCAAATTATCACATGAGCACTCACACCTGGCAAAGAAAGCCCCTGGCCAGCTGCCACGCTGTACCCAAGATATGGCCTCCTCGGGGCTCTTCCCTCACAGTGGCAGGAGTGAGCGGAGGCGTCTGCCTCTGGGGTGCACCCCTGCACGCCCCCCACCATGGCCCTGAGCTCTCACTCACTTCCTACCCACACCAGTGAGGCCCTGTGTCTTCACGGATAGACCGCAGGTGAGCTGGTGCCCAGTTCCTGCCTCCTCTGGGAATTGTCCATTTCGCTAGCCCCCTTACCCCCAGGCCACCCTCCCTCGCCTGAGAGGATTGTGGCCCTCCATGGGTGGAGCTGTTTGAAGTCCCCCTGGGCCACATGAATGAGCTTTAATGGTCCCCCATGTAAAACCCAGCTAGAATGTCAGTGCTGATTGGAGCAGACCCTTTGGCCCGGGGTATTGCCATCAGGCTTCCTAGTCTCAAAGTAAGCAGCTAACGTGAAATTGCAGATGGGCCTCCAGTGGCCTCAGATGCCTGAGACTGGATGGCCAGGAGTGAGGAAAGGAGGACCCAGGGCAGGGAAGGCTGGGCCAGACTCAAGTTAGTGTCGGGGGCCTTGGGGAGTAGCTGTAGTGACAGCCCCAGGCCTTTATCCTGGCTTGTCACAAGACCCACCCAATCCTGAGGTCACAGCCATCAGCTCCCTGGGGCTCCCCAGTGCCCTATTTCCTTTCTATGAACCACACAACCTGAGGCTGGGCACAGGCTCTATGCAGGCACCATTGAGGGAGCTGATCCCAGCTCTGGGGACAGCAGGGCTGTCCAACCTAGAGGGGACTTCGGCAGCAGAGAGCAGAGAGGCGCTCAGGGCAGGCTGAACCCTGGCACCTGGCCCAGGTGCACAGTGAGGGGAAGGATCCCAGCAGGGTCCAAGTGCCCATACCTCTGGCCCACACAGTGGGCCTGCTGAATCCTCTCCACCCTCCCCAGGTCCTCTCCCAGGACAGGGCAGGGCTTTGTGCCCAAGAAGTGTCACTGAGAGTTCAGAGCTGGTTGCCCTGCAGCCTGAGACCCCCAGAGCTCAGGCCACAAGGTCCCTGCAGGCCTCACAGGAGGGAGCCAAGGCCAGGCTGCTTCTCAACCAGCTGGGTGGACACTGGGCATAAGGAGGGAATGAGAGGAGCACATGGGTATCTGCCCAGAACAATAGGGAATTCAAGGAAGAAGGAGACTGGAGTCCTGAATGTCCACTGACCACCCACAATGCAGAACCACACACCCACAGCCTCAGGCTGTCCCCGGTGTGGTCCCAGGACTGTCCACAGACACCCAACTAAAGTCAAGCCAGAGGACAATCCTCATAGCTGCAGCCTGAGTTCCAAAGGCCTGAAAACACTGTGTGAGGTCCCAAGTGGAGGACGCATCCCCAGATCGTCTTCACCCATGATACTGTATAATGAGCTCCCCAGCACCTGTCTTCTACAGGCTAGAGGTCTCACATCACCACTCAGACCAGCCAGCCACAGCCCTGCGGATACAGTAGGCTTTCTGGACTGAAAATTCTTTCTGTTGGTAATCCAGACACCCACACATGAGCACATCACCCCCAAGCACACCTGCACATGCCCACGAGGGCTCATGTCTGCAACCCCAGGGTCAGGGTTCGGCATCTCTCGGGAGGGTAAGGAGGGGTTATGGAGGGGCCAGGGGGGCCCTCCATCTCCACACCCTCAGGGACATGAGGCTGGATGCCCAGGGCCTTGGCCGTTCCTGCACACCCCCCTTTCCCCACTGAGTGCCCCTGGCCCTCAGTGCAGCTTGGGGTCTCTCCCCGTCCTCTGCAAACCTCCTGCAGAGCTTCTCTACACAGCTTGGAGTTCTGTTGAGTTAGACCTGGGAAAAGTAGTACTGCCTAGCTAGTGGGACCCCAAACACCTGTCTGGCCACACCCATCTTGATAAAAGGTAAATGAATCTCTGAGACATGATCCACCCCGTCAAGAACTGGCAGCCCTGGGCTGGGGTTATGGCGCAGTGGCAGCGTGCTCGCCTGGCACGCGTGAGGCACTGGGTTCGATCCTCAGCACCACATAAAAATAAAATAAAGATATTCTGTCACCTACAACTAAAAAATAAATGTTTTTAAAAAAAAAGAACTGGCAGCCCTGAACATACAGAAATGGTGCTGGGGACGAGCTGGCCTGTGGGAGTTGCTTCCCCAGGAAGTGACCCCTCTGAGTTGCCTGCTGCGGGGTCAGGGGTGGACTAGAGAAGCCTCCACCTTAGCCAATCCCCCAAGAGGTAATTCTCCCACAGGTCAGCGCTGCTAGCCTGAGGCCAACCACAGTGGGAGCATGGGGCCAGGATATGGGGGAAGCTGGCCCTGGCTTGGTGCCAGAAGGAGTTCAGTGACCTCTCCCAGTCTTGAGCCCACAGGAAAGGGCATCAGCACTGTCCCCATGTGCTGTGCTGCCCACGAAGCAGCAGACTATGCTGTTCACAAGTATCCACAGCAGCAGCGTCCACAGGAGCCAAACACTAGGACAGCCCACAGCCCTCAGCAGGGTTTGGATGAGACGTGGCCTACACAATTCACCTGAAGAGTGGGGATTCCTGAAGGGCGGAGTCCAGCCAGAGAGAGGGGAGGCCGCAGCGCCCCCTCAGCAAGCCCCAGAGCCGCGGCCAGCGTGCTCACACCCCAGCAGTGGGGCCAAGGGAGGGCTAGAGCAGGCAGTGGGGCAGCGGCTTAGGGGGGTAGAGCTCCAGTTGCGAAGACAGGAGAGTTCTGTGATGGCCAGAGGCGGTGGCTGCAGCCCTGTGAGCTGCACTCTGAGAAATGGCAGAGAAGGTGGATTTTGTGTATGTGTGTTTTACACAATTACAAAATGTTTAATCGTGTGCAACCAGATCCCACTTGTGTGAGCGCACATGGACACACATGGCTTCAGATGGTTTGGAAAGCAATGCCCTGAAAGGCCCCCTGCCAGTGGGGTCGGCAGGAGAGTGTGCTGCTGCCCTGCTGGGCCTGGGTGGGGCTGCAGGCTCTGCAAAGGGGCTGCAGGGCGCCGGCGGGGAAGGGTCTTCGGAGCAAGCTCCTGGCTGGGCACTCTGGCCTCTGGGCCTCGGGCCTCATGAGGGGGCTCTGGAGCCTGCACAGCCCACTGTCCGGCACTCTGCAGGGCTCTGGTGCCATGACTCTAATTCAGGCGTGGTCTGAGCTCTGCCTAGATGGGCTGCCCCTCAGCCTGGCCTGCCCTCTCAGTCCACGGTGACCCGAGGTGCCCCAGCCTGCAGCTCCAGGCTGCCGCCTGAGCCCTCAGCAAGACAGACAGCGTGGGGCGTCCTCAGCGTTTTTTGCTGCTGTGCTCCCCAAACGCAAATCCTCTCTCTGTGAGGCGCATTCCTGGGGCCATGCCACGCCTCGTGCCAGATCCCAGGCCTCCTCCTGCATTCCTGGGCCGTGACACCAGCCCTGGCTGGGAGCACTCAGCAGATGGGCCTTTGCAGCAGCCGCACCGCCTTGGGATAGGCAGAGTCCAGGACCCAGAGGTGACCTGGCCCCACCCCAGGCAGGCCCCATGGCCAAGGACCCGGGGCAATCCTGTTTCCTGCATTGTGAAGTTGGGGTCCGACTTGGCCCAAGGACCGAAGATCCCCAGTGGTGCCTGGCAAGGGGCTGGCAGGCCGAGGAGGCCCTTCTCTGCTGGGCGCAGCGTGAACCCACACAGGGCTCTGTGAGTGGGCACCAACAGGGCCAGCTCCTGCTGTGCAGCTGGGTTCTCCCCCATAGCCCCTGAAAGGATAGCTCAGAGGGAAGAGTTCAACCTGGTCAGCATACAGAACACGCCCAGGCCAGGCCCCCGGGGAAGGTCACCCCTGGAGCAGCTGCCTGGGCGGACTGCCTGCCGGTCCCTGCTGCAGGGCTGGAGGAGAACAGAGGCCTCTCACCTGTGGCCACGGAGAGGAGCCCTTCCGGGTTGGCCACATGCTGCGCACAGGTGGCTCCTGGCTGGATGAGAATTCTGCGCCGCTCTCTTACCAGCTGTGTGGCCCTGAGCCAGTGGCTTGCTGCTTCTGGGCAGGCTTGGCTTACTTGTTAAATGAGGGTGGCGGTGGTGCAGATCCCGGGCTGCAGGACCATGGCGGACACCTGGGCGGTTACTGGCCCACCTCAGTGTGCTCTCCTCAGCCCCCAGCCCCTGCAGCTCCCAGCAAGCTCAAGTGGCCTCTTGAGACACCGCTTCACCACAAAACCCTTGCCCCAACTGGGGACGACTCTAGAAGTCCCCAGAGTCTATGCTGTGTGCCGGTGGCAGCGGATCCCCCTCTGACCTTCCTACCCTCTTCTTTCGTGGCACACTTCAAAAGCGTTGCTTGAAAGTTATAAAACCCATTTTTAAAGTCCTTCAAGTGCCCCCTATTCTTACCAGGGCCTCCTCTATGCTGGTTGCCCCGTGGCCCCTGCCCTGCTGCCACCTCCCATCCATCCTCCTCCAGACTTGCCCCTGCGTGGGCACAGCTGAGCCCACCTGGATCATTCTACCTTCTCCACGGTGCTCTCCAAGGGCTACGGGTGATGGCGTGGATAGGAAAGTCACACCAAGCTCCCTTGCACGTGTGGCCCAGGACCGCAGGCTGGCAGGAGGAGGGGCAGGGGCCCCTGGCCAGAAGCTCTGCGTCCCCAGCAGCCCTCCGTGTGAGGAGAGGAGCCCCAAGGTCTGTTCCCAGAGGCTGTCTCCCACATCCCATGCCCATGCCCCACAGCACCCCCAGCCCTCAGTTGGCTGCAGACCCACTTAGGTCCCAGGAGCCCTGACAGGGACTCCCTTGGTCCTGGGTCCTACAGGGTCCTGCAGGGTTGTCCTGGCTGCTTGTGATGGCTGGGAGGATCCAGCAGAGGACCACCAAGGACAGCCAGCAGGGAGGCTGGAAGAGGCAGGAGGGAGCATCCAGGTCGTCCCAGAGGTGGGAAGAAGAGAGGAACCAGCAGCCATGAGCCAAGGTCTCTGACCCGGGCTTTCACCATCCCACAAGAGGGCTGGCCCGGGAGCTTGGGACCCAACACTCTTCCTGGCAGTTCCTGTCCATCTCTCTGTCAGCTGGGACCAGCGGCCTCCTTCCCCGGGGAAGGGACAGTGGGCAGCTCCCCAAGCTGCAGGTGCTCTAGACTCTGGCTGCTGTGGTTGGCCGCACTCCTGTGCCCTGTGGCCTGGCCCTCCCTAGGACCCTCACTGGACCCTCACTGCCCAGAAGAGGGATGCAGGGAGCTCTCACCTCTCTGCAGACCAGAGGGTCTAAGGCGTCCAGGGGCTCCTCCTCCCACCTCCTTGCCTTTGCCTGGGCTCCCAGGGTCTCTCTGCACCAGGGGTGGGGATGCGGGCCCAACCCACCAGGTGAGAAGTGAAGCCCAGGCCATTATCGGAGTCCCTCAAGGCTGAGGGGTCAGGACCATGGTGCCTCACGGTGCCCGGTGCTGCCCATGTGAGGTGGAGCCAGCTGGGGAGGAGCCAGTAAGCCTGGGCCTCACCCACATGCCCGGGCAAAGCAGACAGCCAAGTCCTGGAGCCAGGTGTGAGCAGGACGGAGGGAGCCCCTGGTCAGGCGAAGGCGGGCAGAGGCTCGGGCTAGAGCCAGATGCGGCAGCTCCCACCTGCTCCCCTGCTCACTCCGGCTCCACACCTACTGTGTGCCCCACCCACTGCCTCCAGACCCCACTGCCCTGGTCAGCCCTCACAATGACCTTGGAGGCCCTTGTGGGGCCGCCCCGCCCAGCACACCTGTGGCCAGACATGAGCATCCCATCACCAGGGCTGGTTTTGTACCACCCAGGTTTTCTCCTTTCCTGTAGAGTTTAGCCAAGCTCCTCTGGGGACGTTTCAGCTCGGCTAGGCTGTGCTGAGCAGGGAGAAGCCCCGGGCCCCTCAGGGTGGGGGGGCGGAGGCTCCTGGGCAGCCCTCCACTCCCACGCCCAGGGCTTCCCCCCAGCAGCGCCCTGCACTTCCTGCCCCACCCACACCTGGACCCTGGATGGGAGACTGAGGTCAAAACAGGCCGGAAGAAGCAAGCCTGCCCACCACGACCCTTCCAGAGTGATCACTGGTTACCTGCCGAAGGCCACACAGCCTGTTACTGGGCATCAGACACCTGGGCTTCTCCAGAATCTGCTCAGGAGTGACTACAACCCCAGCTGTCCAGCTGACCCCCACATTCTGCCTCCCGGTCTCAGGAGCAGACAGGGCAGTGCAGTGAAGAGTCCCCCACCCCCGTGTCTCCCCCAAAGCATCCTGGGGACAGCTCTCCAAGTCCCCAACACCTCCCAGCACAGCCCAGACTGCCCTCTTCTCTCCCAGGCCCAGTGATGGGGGTCTCCCTTTCCTGGCGGCCCATCGCCCCACATGCTTCTCCCCGCTCCACCCTCCAGGGGTTACCTGGAGCCTCCTCGGAATTGCGGCTCCTCATCCGCCTGCGATGAGGAGGCCATTCCCCTCCCCCACACACACATACACACAGACCAAACACACCCTCAGCCCCTGGCCCCTCGGCTCCCACCTGCCCACACCACAAAGGATGCCACCTCCTCTGCCACAGTAGACAAGGAGGTGGAGTGGGAGGGTGTCCTCCATCCAGGCAGGGGCCTCAAGGATGACCTCAGTGCATAAGAAGGTACGTCCCTGCGGCAATAGAGACAGGGAACATCAAGTGGTTGCTCCTCCCAGGAACAGCAGAGGCCCATGGCCAAGAGGCTGAGCCCCAGGCAGGGGACAGCTGGCAGCTCTGCCCACTTGAGGAGGGCCTGGACGGGCCCTGTGGACTCCAGGTTCAGAAAAAGACACTGTGCACCCCACGAGGACGCCACGGAGACAGAGAGACA
>CM053402.1:106027-155439 GCA_028644305.1 Xerus rutilus
CAGAGAGACATACAGACACACACAGACCAAACACACACACATACAGACACGTAGGCACACACAGAGACACATAGACACACAGAGACACATACAGACCAAACACACATATACACACACAGACACATAGGAACACAAGAGACATACAGAGAGACATACAGACACACACAGACCAAACACACACACACACATATGGACATACACAGAGACACACAGACCAAATACACACACACACAGACACATATTGACACATAGGCACACACACAGACACACACACACAGACCAAACACACAGACACACACACATAGAGAGAGACACATACAGACACACATAGACACATAGGCACACACAGTGACACAGAGACACACACATACACACAGACCAAACACACACACACACACACACACACATAGACATACACAGAGACACACAGACCAAATACACACAAACACAGACACATATTGACACATAGGCACACACACAGACACACACACAGACCAAACACACAGACACACACACTTAGAGACACATACTGACACACATAGACACATAGGCACACACAGTGACACAGAGACACACACATATACACAGACCAAACACACACACACACACATGTACACGGAGACACACACACAGACCAAACACACAGACACACACACACTTAGAGACACACACAGACACACATAGACACATAGGCACACACACTGACACAGAGACACACACACACAGACCAAACACACACACACACGCACATGGAGACACAGACCAAACACATATATACACAGAGACACATAAGAACACAAGGGATACACAACCAATAGACACACACCAAACACACACACACACACAACACATAAGCACACACAGAGACACCACAGACACACAGACCCACGAGGTGTGCTCAGGGCCCCTTGCTGGCTGCCCTTCTGGCCAGGAGCCACTTTTGCCCTCCCCCCAGCACCGCAGGCCCACAGCCCCATTCCCCACCTCACGAGCCCTTGGGGTGTTTTTGTTTCTGTTTTTATTTTAGCCAGTTGGGCGTCTTGCCCCCATCAACTGATGACTAGGGAAGGATGTGGCTCAGTGAGCAGAATTCTCCTGAAGACAGAATTCCAGAGCCCCAGCCCCGTGACCTCACACACAGTACCAACCAACCCTCTGCTGCTCTGCAAACCGTGGCCCTCCTGGGCAGCAGCACAATGGCCCAGTGTTGACCCTGGGTTCTTCACGTCCTCCGCATCTCCCACATGGCCCCTGCACGGGCACCAGCAGAGGTGGAGAGGCCCAGGCCTCAGAAAGGGTCATCCCCTTCTGGACAGGCCACACATTTCCTGAAGGCCTCCCCAGGACCACGTCCTCCCCAGGACCACAACCTCCCCAGGGCCACGTCCTCCCCAGGACCATGTCCTCCCCAGGGCCACAACCTCCCCAGGACCACGTCCTCCCCAGGGCCACGTCCTCCCCAGGGCCACAACCTCCCCAGGACCACAACCTCCCCAGGGCCACGTCCTCCCCAGGACCACGTCCTCCCCAGGGCCACGTCCTCCCCAGGGCCACAACCTCCCCAGGCCCACAACCTCCCCAGGGCCACGTCCTCCCCAGGACCACGTCCTCCCCAGGACCACGTCCTCCCCAGGGCCACAACCTCTCCAGGACCACAACCTCCCCAGGGCCACGTCCTCCCCAGGACCACAACCTCCCCAGGACCATGTCCTCCACAGGGCCACGCCTTCCCCAGGGCCACATCCTCCCCAGGGCCACGTCCTCCCCAGGACATAACCTCCCCAGGACCACGTCCTCCCCAGGACCACGCCCTCCCCAGGGCCACATCCTCCCCAGGACACAACCTCCCCAGGGCCACATCCTCCCCAGGACAACAGCCTTCCCAGGACCATGTACTCCCCAGATCCCCATTCTGCCTAGGGCCCCATCCTCCCCAGGGCCAGTAAATCCCAGGGCCCTGTCCTCCCAGGGCCACGCCCTCCCTCGGGGCCACAATCTCTCTAAGTGCCCAGGTCCGTGCGTGAGTGTTCCTCCACAGGGTTGCATCCCTGGGCCTCTGCTCACAGCCCACCCCCTACACTGAACAGCAGCCCAGATGCTGGCCCTGAGCCACACCCTGCCACCCTTGACAGTGACCTGCATGCTGTGCAGAATGGCCTCTCCCAAGGAGCAGGCCCTGCCAGTGCTGGGCACAGGAGGCCTTGCCTAGGCCAGTGAACCTTCAGTGAGGACAGGATCCCAGGTCTCACAAGCTCCTCTCCTGATCACGGGCACAGGGCAGCCAAGAAGGTCTGGGGTCCACCTGGCACACCCAGGCCAGGTGGACCCCACACCAACCCACGTGGGTTAGCTCAGGAGCCACCATTGGTGCAGTGAGCTGCCCACCTGCTCACAGGACAGCAGTGAAGCCTGATGGCTGGGTCTGGCCACGGGCCTGCATGAGGCTATTCAGTCACTTAGCAGATGGGCCTCAGAGTCTGCCACAGCCCTAACGCACGGCTCCACCCCCAGGGGACCCATGGCCATCTCTGGGCCCTGGCTGCTGAGTGCTGCCCAGGAGTGGCAACACAGCTGCCATGCCAGGCCCTCCCTAATGCCCCTCCAGAACCTCGGACATTCCAGACAAGGTCCTCCTCCCAAGAAGTCCAGCCCTCAGGACAGTCAGGAGGATGAGGGCCTCGTGCTGTGGGTAGGACACAGAATTCTGAGGCCCCAGGGGCGGTGAACTGGGATGCTCCCTGCCCCCAGCACGAGCCTGCCCTGCAAACACTCCGACAGGCACTGGGCATCGCCCACACACTTCAGGGCCCACACCTGGGACGTCAGGCCCACAGCCAGAAGGAGAGGAAGCTCAGCAGCCACAGCACAAGCTCATGGTTGCATTCCTGGAGGGCAGAGCCTGAGCTGAGTCCCAGGGCTTAGAATCAAGGCTGGGCAAAGATGCCCTCCTCTTTTCTTGCCTTTTTGTGCTTCCAGGGCACCTGTACTCCTGGGATCGCGGTCCCTTCCTGCACCTTCAAGTTGCATCCCACGCTGTGTGTGAGTCCTGCCTCTCTCTTCTACTTTGCAGAACCCCATGACTCTGCGCCCCCCAGATGAGCAACCGCAGCCCCATCTGCTGTGCGAGGCATGCACAAGCTCCAGGGACCAGAAGACATCAGGACGAAGCCAATGATGGACAGGTCCAACCACAGGCATGGAAATTTGGTGTTGCCGACAGGAGGCTCCCTCTCTCCCCCGGCCAAGGGGGCTTCCCACAGCTAAGGTGAGCAGAAGGAGGGCAAGCCTACAGGTCCAGGAAGGACCGTGTGCTCTACCTTTCCTGAGGAAACAACCCCCCAAAGCAAGGGTTGGGGATGCAGAGGCAGCCACATGGCACCTGCTCCGCCGGGGAGAGCTGCGGGGAGAGCTGAGCCGTCAGGGTGAACGGACGTCTCCCCTTCAGGGAGAAGTCTCTCTCCTCCCTCACACTCTGGTGTGTGCAAAACACTCATGAACACTCTCAAAGTCTGAAGAAGGCTCTTTAAAGGCAGCGCTGGGGGCTCTGGCCATGCCAACCCCTCCCCCTGGAGACGCTGAGGCTCTCCCTCCGCACGCTTGGTCTCCGCTCTAACCTGGAAAGCAGATCTGCCACTGTGCCTGAGGAGCCAGCCAATCGCAGTCCCTCCCTCCCCAGTGGTGGCAGCATGACACCCCAGCCACAGGGTTCAGACCAGGTCAGAGGCAGGCAGCAGCTGGAGGCCGGGCTGCCCTCCTTGGTCCTGCAGCTCCCAGGAGGCTGTGCAAGTTTCCAGAAGGCAAGTGCCTGTGGCCCTGGGGCGAGGAAGGACATAGTGACGGCCACTGGAGGCCGGTGGCCAGGTCAGCTGGGCCCAGGCAGGGAACACTTGTGTGGCCAGCACAGGGACCTGTAATGACTGTGACCCTCTGTCCTCAGGGCAGGCTGAACACGCCTGAGGAAAGCATGGGGTCGGACACTGACACAGTCTTCCCGTCTTCTTGGAAAGGCCATCACGCTGCTGACCAAAGCTTACTGCCTCCACAGTGGCCACAGGGCTGCCCTGGGCTTCAGCAGGCCCTGGGAGACGGTGCCCAGCAAGGCCTGTACCCTGTCCTCACTTGGCCTCTGCTGGGCAAGCAGCCAGATGACCCCTCCTCCAGGACTGGATCACCCCCCAGGTGCCCCTGGCCATCACTCCACCATACCCACCACTCCTTTCGCTGCCCTCCTTTTCCCTCCTAGGGCTCACATGTGACATCAGGTTTGCCCTGAGGGTGTCCTGCTGAGCAGGTGGGGACAGTGCTGATGCGCCTGCTGCAGCTGGCCACCTGGCCCTGATGCCCTGCCTCAAGCTCTGAGCCCTAGGTCAGCTCATGAGGCTGGCACAGGGATGCCTGAAGGCTGGGACAGAGACACCCTCACAAGCAACTGCAAGCTCCCTGATCCCCAAGGACCACACAGCAGGTGTGGGCAGGTGGTCCTGCTCCTGAGGTCCATCCCACCCAGGCCATCTGGGCAGGTAGCGCAAGGCAGGAAGCAAGGCCAGGGCATGAGATAGGGCTTGTTGGAGGCCATGGGGTCCACAGGCTGCCATGAAGCCACACAGCACACAGGGCCTGAGCCCCATCCAGCATCCAGCAAGTAGGGGTGCACCTAAGCCTCCACGTTTCCCCCTGCCCTGACTGGCAGCTTAGTGGGAGAGAGGTGGACCACCCAACCCAGGAGGGCTGCCCACAGATGTCCAAGCAGCAGCCGTCTTCCCACGTAAGTCCAGCCAGCCAGCTCCTCCACTGGCTTGTCCAAGGATGTGGAAAGAAGAAAGGTGTCCACCAATAAGCAGCTCAGGCCCTGACTAGGACACTTGCTGGGAATCTGGCCTGAGAGCAGGGACCATAAGGCCGGGAGATGAAGGTAGCAAGGGAGGCTCGGCTCCAGCAGCTCTGCAGGAAGAGGCAGGTGGCCTGGGGGTTCCCAGAGCAGCACCAATGCAGAAGGCAGGAGGGAGGGGACAGTGGGGAGAGGACAGCACAGGGAGGGGACAATGTGTGGGTATGAGGTGTGCAGGAGGGGTGTGTAAGGAGGGCACGTGTGGAGCTCGGGGGAGGGATCAGTTTGCAGCCTGGCAGGAGGGAAGGTGGGGCTTGGGACACCGGTGGCCAGCATGCAGGGGCCTCCCTCAGGGCTCCCTTCAACCCCTGGACAGAGCCACAGAGCGGCCCCCACCCTCCATCCCACATGACACAGCTGCGAGGGCCTCGTGGGTCCCCAGAGAGGCAGCCCAACCCCAGGGTGTAGAGACTGCATGGCAGACGCACTCTGGGGTCCACCTAAAGGCCCTCTGGAGACCCTGCAGGTGCCTGGTCTCCTCTCTGAGGGGCTTTCCCCCAGGATATGTGTGGGTGGGAGGGCAGCCTCCGCTGTCAGGGGCAGGCAGGGCTTGGGTTAGAGGTGAGGGTGCCTCACGGGGAACGTGGACCAGCAGGCTCTTCCTGCACACAGCTGCCCAGGCCACAGAACAGGGCTCCCAGGTGCCCTGGGAGTAGGCTCACCTACTCCTGTCTGCAGGCCATGGGGAGCTGGCACCTCCCATTAGCCAGTCCCACCCAGGAGGACACTTCCTGCCTGCTCACAGCTCTGCTGTACTCCAGATGTCGCAGGAGCTGCCCTGGACAGCCTTCCAGGCCTGCCCCGCCCTCCTGCAATGACACGCAGCCGCCAAACCCGCCTTCCTGCTCCACAGCCTCCTCCAGCCCAGGAGCCCTGGAGTGGCAGCCAGCAGGGTTCAGCCATCTTGCTGGGCCAGCACTGCTGTGCTGTGACCTGTCTTGCTGGCAAGAGGCCCGTCACCACTGCAGAAGGCCAGGGCTGGCACAAACACAGTCACTCTGTGTCCTTGCCCCCAAGTACCTGCTGCTGCTCGTGACCTACGGGAGCCTGCACACCTACTTACGGGCACACACCTGAGGAGCCACCTGATGCATAAGTGAGAACATGAGGTGGGGCCTAGCTGCCTGTCACCGCAGGGTCCCCTGTGCGGGGTGAATATTCTCTCTGACAAGCTGTCCATCAGTAACCTCTGAATATGAGTTGGGTTGAAAATAGGATCTTTGCAGATGTATCAGGTAAGATGACGCCACCAGGTGGCCCCAATCCCACCATGGTGTCACCAGGGGAGGGGAGAACCCATGTTTCAGGGAAGTAGCCAAGGACACCTGGGCCACCAGGGACTGGTAGGCCAGAAAGAGAGCCTCCCGAGGGAGGGTGGCTCTGCCCACTCCCTGGACTGAGAATGAGCCTCCAACTGTGGGGACTTGTTCCATAGCGACAGAAACCTCTCACGCTCTGAATCACAGGGCCGCCACACCTTGTCCAGGGCAGCCCCCGGGATGTCTGGAGACTTGCTGTGGGCTCAGGCATTTGGGGAAGCTGGGGTCAAAGGCCAAGACTTGGAAGGGTGTGGGCAGGTGCCGAGGGCTGGTGCTCTGGCAGGAAGGGGGGGCCTGTTGCCAGGCAGCACCTCAGATGCCCAGCATGGGCCTCGTGGATTCGGAGCCTGGTCTTTACTCTCTGGAACAGGTGCAGTCTGCAGCCCAGGAAGGGCCAGGCCACAAAACCCATTCTTCAGAAAGCAAAACAAGATGAAAAGAAGACTGGACATTCTCATTTGGCAACATGCATCTGGGGCAAGAACAGCCCCCCTGGGTGTACGCGGGTTCCGTGAAGCCTCATTGACCATCCTGGGCTGCAGTGGCCTCGAAGGACGTGGAAACAGCATTAAACCACACCTGAGGCATCTTGAGACACGGGAGTTTGTTTCTCGTGTATATTTCTTTTTTACAAAAAAAATATAATAACTTAGTTTTCATTTTACAGCATTTCTAATGGGTCAGGGTGTCCTTGGCTGGGACCTGTGCCTCCTGCCTGCACCCCAGCCCACGGCCCACACCAGGGCTTGAGCAAGCACAGCCCCAGCAGCAAGGCAAGGACAGGTGGTAGCACCCACGGTCACTCCATGCCAATCTCACAGGGGTTCAGCCCCCTCTCCTCTGCGTCCCTGTACGTCCTTTGGAAGTCACTGAAGCGTGGGGCACAACCCAGCTGGGCCTCCCCGAAGTGCATGTGGCCAGTGAAGAGGAAGTCCCCATGCCCTGGCCGCACGCCACACTCCAGCAGCGTCAGGATGCGGCCCTGCCAGTGGCCGTGGCCCTCGGGCGCCGGCTGGAAGACCCTGCTCTTCTGCCGGTAGAGCCTGCTCACCCGCAGATGGATGACGGACTCCTGCCGCTCTGGCACGTGGGTGACATCCTGGATGGAACCTCGGACGACTGTGGAAGAAGCGGACACAGGTCAGCGGGTCCAGTAGTCCTAGAGCCGAGGACAGGCACACAGCACGTGTCACCCCACACACGCCCTCGTGATGGGCATCAGAACCAGAGATATACCTGAACCCCGCTGTTTAGAAAGGCCCTTAAAAGTCTCAGTGTTAATGGTGGGAAGCTGTCAGCTGTCCCTGACACTGGCACTGTGAGACAAAGGGCTATTTCTGCTGTGGGCCAGACAAGCGCACCCACATGCATGCTCCACAGTAGGAGGCTCATGGGTGCACATAGGTGATGAGGGCTGCACCAGGGCCCCAGCAGCCTGCCCGCCCCAGTCCTGGTCCTGGAGGGTAGTGAGCAACTCCCATCTCACCATGACGTGATCAGAGCTCAGGGTAGGAACCTGGGGACAGGGCCAGCTGGGTGAGCTTCATGTGCCCACCTCCATGGCAGCCAGCCAGCAAGCACCATGCCGGGGCCCCAGCCCCAGAAACTACAGGCAAGAGGCCTGTATCCCTCAGACTACAGCCCTAGGCAAACCAGGGCCCAAGAGTCCCAGCTGTCAGAGAACCTGGATAAGGAACAGACCAGGCTCTGAGGTGATGACCGTCACAAGGCCAGGCTGCCCATTGGATGGTGTTCAGAGAACACAGCAAGAGCCCCTGGGAACTGTAGGGCTTTAGAGTCCCGAAGGAGCAGTGAAGAACTCATATGCAAAACAGGAAGATGACTGACAGTCACCCAGAACATCCACCCCAGCTCTCAGCGTGTGTGCATGTGTGCACGTGAGTGTGGAAGTGTGCACACGTGGGGAGTCCTCGTGCCGTGGGGACAGAAAAGCACCTATTCCATGACCCCTGAGGAAGCCCTGCCAGCTCTGGGAGGCTCTTGATCCTGGGCCCCAGTGTCCCACGCTGGAGGGCCCAAGCATAGAAGACCTGAGAGGGGACACTCACCAAAGTCACTGGTGCAGACAGCCAGGAGCACCTCGGTGTCGCTGCATGGGCGGCAGGGAGCTGAGGGGAGAGAACAGGTAAGCACACAGCCTGGCCAGCCCTGGGCCGTGCCCTCTGTGGTCAGCCACAAGCCCTCCCCAGCTCCAGCACATCAGAGGCAGACGCCCGGCTGTCCTTGATGACACGTTGCTGTCAGCTCACCACACAAGACATGCCAAGCCTGTGTAGGGCCCCAGGGTGCACCCACCGCCGTGTGCCTTGGGGGCATTGCTGTGCCAGAGGAGCAAGGACTCCAGGCGATCATGCTCATGCACCCACCACAGGTGCAAAGTCGACCCAAGTTAAGCTGAGCCTCTGCCCCTCAGCCCAGCCTCCACGGCACACCCAAAGTGCCAGGGTGCCTCGTGAGCAGGCGCCTCCTGCAGCATGGAGAAGCTCCCTCCCCAGACCCATTTCCAGCCACAGCCCAAAGGGCAGGGCCAGTCCCACAGGACGCAGATGCTGCCTAGAGCACTGAGGAGGCCAAGACCCTGCCAAGGTGATGAGTGGGGCGGGGGCAGGGGTGGCACCTGTGCAGGCACAAGGCCTGGGGTGGGGGCTGTCAGCTCAGCCCCTTCCCAGATCCCACCTGGCCCGGGATGAGGTATACTCTGCAAATACCTTTCAAACTGAGCCCAGTCCATAGGACCCCCTTGGCCCCAGAATCCCAGGACTCAGCTCCCTCCGGGAACCCAAAGGGACAGCCTGCTCAGGACAAGCCTCACTGGCCAAGCCATTTATGCAACCCACTTCCCGGGTGGCCGGCACCTTGCCCTTTGCCCCAGTTCCCCAAACGTCAAACAGAAACTCGGGTCCAGCAGCGGCGATCCGGGGCCTCCCACAAGCACTCCAGTGTGGAGGTGTGAGATCTCGGCGAGAGGGTTCCCTTCGGCGAGAGGGTTCCCTTCGGCCAGTTCACACTGCGCGGCTCGGGAAGCCTTGACTCTGGGGAAGCTAAGGCCCGTGCATTCCTGGTACCATCTTGCCAACCCAGAGCTGAGCCAGGCTGAGATGTTACCTAACCAGAGACTGCACTGACGCCCTTAAGCCAGTGGCTGGACCCCTAGGGACGGGCGGCAAACGTTAGCTCTTTGACCACTGGCCAAGCATTTTCAGGCCAGCAGGAGTGCAGAGAGGCCTTCTGGGACCAGAAGGTGAATGAAGCCACTCACATCATCAGGCAGGGAGGCAAGGCCTGGCTTTGCATGGAGAGGGTGAGTCTGAAGCGCTGGCCTCCCTGCCCTGTGCCAACAGGGCGGGCTGGGCACCTCCCAGGCTCAGCAGCCACTGATTCACCAGCCCACCCACCACCTGCACTTTGCTTCCACTAAGTCATCAGGAAAAGCAGAATCACAAACAAGAACCACCTGCTGGTGCCTCCACCCACCCCCAGCCCTTCAGAGGATGGGCATCTTCCCACCATAGCTCTGAATCCTTCTGAAGCCTTCTACTGACAGGGCATGGGGGCCGCTAGGGCTCTGGGAGCCTGTGATGCTCACCCCTCAGATGCCCACCCCCACGGGGGCCCCTGTGACATTCCCTGGGCCCTCACTGCTGCCCCTGGGCCCTCACAGGCAGCCCCTGCAGGAAACAAACATCTTGTGCCGCACAGGGGCTGACAAGCCTCAGCCACATGCAGAGACAGGACCTCAGACCTGTGCCTGCAGTGTCCTCAAGCCCATGCCCATCCCTCTCCCTGTGAATCACACCTGGGACCTTGGCCGACAGCTAGGGAAAAAGCATGGAGGCCTCCCCTCACTGGAGCAGCTCAGGCTCACATCCAGCCTCTGGCAGAAGGCGTGGGGACCCCAAGGGCAGTCACTGTCCCCAGAGCCATTGCTGGCTGAGGTCACAAACCCCACCCTGGAAGCGTCTGCTTCTCATTCTGAGCTTTGCAGAGTGCAGTTCAACTTCATGGAAAACTCTGAGGACAGCCATCTGAAAACAGCTATCAGTCAGCTGGGCTCAGGGAGGCCCTGGAATGTGCTCATGGACCCAGGACACGTTTCTGGGGGGACATGGGTGTGGATGCTTTGGGGATGCTCAGGAGCACATCAAATGAACAGAATGGGGAGGGGGCAGTGTCAGGTGGGCCAGGAGTACCTGGGGAGCAGGGTGGGTCCAGCAGGGGCTGTGGGGGGCAGCAGAGGGCAAGGGCAGGAGCAGCTGGCTCAAGGAGAGTCAGCAGACAAGTGGAGCTGACGGCTAGCAGGCAGGACTGCCCCAGGACTGCTGCCGTGAATGCCCACTCCAGAGGGAGCCTTCAGGAGAAGACACTGGGGCCTCCAGCACTGCCACTGACAGTGAGCACGGTCTTCATCCAAGTGAACAAGGTGTGCATGGGGTGTGGACAAGGTGTGGGGAGGGCCAGGGTCAGGGGCTGAGACTGAGGCCAAGACCAGTGGGTGCCTCCAGGACACCACAAGGATCCTAGGGCGGAGGCCTCACCTACCCCTCCAGCCTGTGTCCTTCCTTCCCCTCTTTCTGGTGAGGAAGCAGGTGGAGGCCATGCCCCTCCACCCCAGGCCAGGAACCAGTTAAGATGAAAAATGATCTCAGGGTCATCAGTGGACTGAGGAAGCCCCTGAGGCCAGAGAGACAGGAACTTCAGAGAAATGAGCCGTCTCTTCTGTCTCCAGGAAGCAGTGAGGTTTCTTTTTCACCTCCAGACTTTGCTGTAGCCCGCATACCCATCCAGGCCACCCCAGACTCTGAAGCTCCTGAGGGGCCTCAGCAGTGGGGGTCCAGTCAAGCCAGGCTGGTTACTCAGGCTCAGCAAGTGGAACAGGTTTTCCAGGGGGTGGGAGACTGACCCAGAAGCTGCAGGCCCCAGTCCCTGAGCTGCCTAGGCAGTGACTTCCATACCTGGGACCAGCAGGGGCATCCTGCGGCACCTCCCTGGACACTTGCACTGGGCCTCTCCAGAGCCCCAACCCCCAGAGCACAGGCTGGTCGGGGTTGCAAACACTGAATACATCACCTTGAGATATATCACCCACTGCACCTGGAGCCAGATGGAGCTCCAACCCACGGGCCAACCCCTCGGCCCCTCCACAGTGATGTCTGTTTTCCCAGGTGGCTAGGCCCTAGAGGGCAGCCCCAGACAGCCCCTGCCCGTCCCTCAGCCTGGAGGTGTACCTGTACCAGCTATGTGGCTGTCTGCTGCTTCTGTATCCTGTCAGATTCCCTGTCAGAGGCGATGCTAGGGCTCAGTTATCTGGCAAACCCCAAGGAGGTGGAGGGCACAGGGTGAGCAGGTCCTGGAGCTGGAATCACCTGCTGCCTGATCCTTGTTCTACACCCTGGAGGAGTATCCCCTGGAGCTGGGGTTATCCACTGCCTGACCCCTGTCCTGCACCCCTGGAGGAGCAGCCTGCACCTGTGCTCTGGTCTTCTTGGCTCCTGGTGTCTCAAGCTGATTTTGCGACATGAATGGGCTGGCGGGGTGGAGTGAGGCTCACATGCGCACACACACTTGAGCAGGTTCCGCCCCACAGCACCTCTGCTCCCAGTACAAACCAGAACTCGCATTCACGGCACAACCACCTGAGCCAGGCCTGTGTGCTCAGCTGCTGCCTGGGCCCCGGCTTCTAGCATGTCTTCCGTGACTGCAGCAACAGCCAGAATAGGAGACGCTGGTGCTGGCCCCTGGGGAGGATGGCGCTGCTGCTGGATGGCCAGCACCAGCATTCCACAATATGTACCCATTCCTGTGGCATTAAAGGCTTAGCAGCCTCCATCCCTGACAAAAGCCAAACAGCCAGGAGAAAAGCCCGTTGGCTGTCCTAGACCCCCTGCCAGAGCCCATCTCCAGGGCACCTCTGCTCCAGGAAGGGCAGGTACCTGACCACTTCTGGGGGGACAGAATGCCAGGATCAGGTTCCAGGCACTCGAGCCCCCAGTGCAGCAGAGCCTGGGTCCCCATCCCAAGTTCTGGTGGTCACTGCACGGATATGCTACCTCTGACAAGCCCCCTGCCATCCGCAGGGCACCTGAAGTCACTGCAGGCTTGGCTTCGTCAGATACCCCAGGGCCGGAGAGTGCATGCTGCTGGATAGCAAGGGAACCCAAGCACCTGCCTCTCGAGATACAGCAAGGCCCTGGGCATGGAGCCAGCGTGCCACCCCACCTAGCCACTGTCCTATGTGAGACTCTACCGTGCAAGAGGTGCTTGGGGGCCAAGCGCAGGCCGGAGAGCAGGTGCCTGTGCCAGACCCATCGCCCCCCAGTGACTCTGTGGGAACCCAGGGCAGCTCATCAACCCCACAGGCCTCACTGCCCTGGCCTAGAGGCATGGGCAGAGAGAAGGAAAGGGGCAATAACAGGAGAGAGTAGGAGGCAGCTCCTAGGCTCCGCCATCACCCCAGCTTACCACCAACTCCTGGACCTACACCAGAAACTCGCCTGTGCGAATGTGAGTGGTCAGGTGTGCACAGATGACGGCTCACACCCAAAGCTGCTGAGACTCACTCTGCACCAGGGTAAAGCTCAGGCCACAGCAAACACGAGCCCAGTAGAACGTCCTCAAGGCCAATCCACATTTTCATCACACAAGGGATGCTCACAGCTCCTCCTACCTGGACCACCACTTCAGTCACAGAGCACGAACACGGTGTTCAGAGTGCCCTAGGTGTTATTTTCATGGCAAGTTTAACTCCAGGGCTCCAGAGTGACTGGCATCCCCTCCCCCATCCCTCCACCCACCATGATTGCCGGCCCAGGAAGGAGACCTGCCTGCTCACAGCCCAAGGGCTGGGACCTGCCCTGCCAGCTGCAGGCTCCTAGGCCATTTTCTAAGTGTCCACTTGCAGGACTCACTAGATACCAGCACTGTCCACACAGGAAAGTCTGCATACCTTGAGACAGGAAAAACCCCAAAGCAGAGCCCACGGCCCTCACCCAGCACGCATGCAGTAGCTGGTGCCATGCTAGGCCGGCTGCTCTCAGAGAGACTATCTGTCCAGAACCTGTCTGTGTTCCCATGCTGTCAGACACTGTCCGAAGGGGATGCTGCACTGGTGCCTGAGGCTGCCACGCCATCCAGGGAAAGGGGTCTTCCCCAGGCATGCCTCCTGAGACCCTCCTGCAGGTGCTAGGGTCTCATGCCCAGCCAGAGCCCCTTCAAGTTTCTGCATCTGTCCTGCAGAACTGAGCCAGCCCTGCCCTCCATGGAGGCCCAAGTGATGGACGCAGGACTGCCCTGCCTCCAGGCTGTGAGTCAGCCCAGTTCCCACCCAAGCCCGATGCCTGCCCCTGCTGCAGACACCAAAACCAGGACCAGCTCACAGGGCAGTGCGAAAGCAAAGCGCCCCTCAAATGCCTCCACTTCAGAACCAGTCACTTCAGAACCTGCACTCCAAGTCGCCCAGGTCACACACGCACTGTTGCACCAGGTCAGGAACACCAAGGACCCCAGGCGCAGCATCTCAAGGGGTTGTGGGTGAAAAGGCTGCATTTCAAAGGTGGTTTAGTTTTGAGGTCCACACCCCCATCCCTCCCCCAAGAAGACTTGTGTACAGGGGACTCATGGGGCTCTCCAGGCAAATGTGGCTTGGCAGGTGTGCCACTCCAAGCCAGACACCACGAGGCCACAGAGAGGAGCCAGGAGAACACGAGTCATCTGGCAGCACGGTAAGCCCCCACCAACCCCACTGTCCCCTGGTCCACTCACCAGACAGTGTGTGGCCCAGCCCCCTGTGCCCACTCATCAGCTCGTACTGGAAGCCCGTGGTCCTCCTGCGGATATCCTGCTGGGGTGTGGCCTCCACGAACAGGCCGCCCTGCTCCAGGCGGAAGCACCGCACCTGGCCGGCATGGCTCCCGTCCTGCACCAGCAGTCTCAGTTCTCCAGTTCTCTCCAGGTAGATGTTGGCCCCTGCGGAGCCACTGAAGGGCTTGACGCACACAGTCAGCCCCCGGGAGGGCGAGAAGGTGTTGGGCCGCAGGTTGACAATCAGCGCCCCGGTCGGATACATCCACTCCACAGAGCCGGCTGCACAGCGCAGATACACCTGCTCCACCTCCTTCCTGTGAGCCTCGTGGGTCAGCCCGCTGCAGAGGAGGTACAGGGTCAGCCAGAGCCCAGGGAAGGCCGTATCTCTGCCTAGGACAGCCTGTGAGGCCCCACCCTGTCCACGCCCCTCACCCGCCCAGGAGTGCAGGCTCTGCCCCTGCCCCATGTGCCCTGCCCCTGCACATCTGTCGGGAGAGTGCAAGCCCCGCCCCTGCACCCCTCAAGAGTGTGTGAGACAGCCCTCCACAACCACAACCCCTCCACACGCTGACATATCGCCCCACTGCCTGCCTCAGTGCCCACCTCCCCAGTCAGGGAGCAGCAGCACCCAGCAAGCCACCTCCACTGGCCTCCCCCCAGCTTCCCCCAGAGGGCCTGCTCCAAGGGTCAAGGAAGGTCTGCGCAGCATGGAGGAGCACAGGCAGCCAGGTGCCCAGACCCTGGACCCCCCTCCAGGCTCAATATCTATAGACTTCAAATGGAGTCTCAGGCGTGTCCCTGAGCCAGGGAGAACCGCGAAGGGGTGGGTGGTTCCAAAACATCAAGGAAACACTGGCACCAACCAGAGTTACAGTCGACCCAGGAGGACAGGACGTCAGTGGGCAGACAAGACAAAGCCCCACTGGGTGAAAAGTGAGGGTCGGACGTCAGGCATGCTGAGATGGCAGCGCCTCCTCCAGAGGAAGGCACAGCCAGCTGGGAGTGTGGACAGTGGGCTGAGCTCTGCCCTCTGCCTCACAGGCTCTGCTGGACGGGGCAACCTAGCTGTTCTTTCTCTAAGATGACTTCTTTCATTCATTCCGCAGCCTGAGGTACCTGCATGGCCAATCAATGCTAACAGCCAGCTCAGCTATCACTAAAGCAAGACCCACTACAAGAGCACAGGAAACAACCTGCGGGTGGCGGGGGAGGTTGAAGGACCAAAGGTGGCCAGGCCTTCCCAAGGGGGGGCGCTGCAGCACACTGCCAAGGCTCGACAGGTGAGTGGAGGTGCTGGTCCAGCCAGGCAGGCCCAGGGAAATCGAAACCACCAAAACACGTTTCAGACCTTTAATGTAAATGCCAGATCCTCGCCAATGGTGATGTCATGGGCACCAGCAGGCCTGGAACTGAGCCAATGACTTCAGATAAGTGCCTTATTACTTGAAATTTGGTTCTGATCAGGTCTCAGACAGGTTTGCCCACATTCTTAGGATTTTTATGTGAAATGAGCAGTGCTAACTCCGGAGCCCTGGCCACAGCAGGTTACCACCCCTCTCTGCAGAGGAGAGAGGGCACCACACAGGGTTCCTATTTACTGCCTAGTGACTCAGGTGTGGGGCCCCAAACCTCGCTTTTGCTATGATAACTGGCAGCAGGCTGAGGCCACAGAGTTACCCTGCAGACCACATGAGAGGGGAGGATCAAAGGTAAAAGCCCCGGCCCACTGCCCACCCCACAAGGCTCTGGGTCACAAGCGGCCTGCTGGGCCGCACACGCTGAACAAACTTACAAATGACAGGCAATATAACTCACACGAGTGCCTCTGATTCCTACGCAGGGACAGGCACAGTTACAGAGTTGTGTGGAACCCGAACCAAGTCGTGTGAGGCAGACACACCTGACCATAGTCAGTGCTGGCCGAGTGCAGCCAAAGCAAACCTAATTGCCTTGTCCCTCCAGCCTCTGGCATCAAGGGGCCGCTGATACTTGCCCTGGGTCCAAGCACAATCCTCAACTCCTTTTACCACCCAGTCTGAGTCTGCTCCCCTCTCAGGGGCCTGAGAATTAGGATGGCAGAGCCCTGCACCAGAGGCTCTGCACATCTCTGAAGCATTGTGCTCTTCTGCACAGGGGGAAACAGGGAAGCCCTCCTTCCACCCCAACTCAGGCAGGGCAGAGGGAACCCTCAAGGGGACAGTGTCCAACCATGGTACCAGGGCAGAAGGACCCAAGTCTGGGGGCTGCTGACCTGACCTACACTTGGAGCAAGTGCATCTCATGATGTCCATCTGGCTCTATCTAATGAGAAGAGAGTGAAACAAAGGTGGCCCCACAGGAAACGAGGAGGCCATTTCCTCACCCTTAGCTATGTCTACACCCATCTCAGGACCAGTGACTGTGTCTTCTCCATCCTTCTGAAACATCCAGGTCCACGGGAATCCAAATGGGTGCTCAGCATGGAACCAGTAGCATGTATTGCTCAAGACCCCCATGTAGACAAACAACTGTGCTGGTTCCTACCACACAACCAAACATCCAGCACCCCAGCAAACTGGGGGGAGTCTATGTAAAGTTGCTACAATTGCAAAAATGAACACATCACTTAACAGTCATTGACGATGGCATTTTACTCTCTTCAAGAGATGCAGGTGCCACACTAAGCAAAACTGAAAACTCCACCCCACAGCTGTGATGCAGTCACAGGTACAGAATTGCATCAGATCCACATCAGGACACTGGCAAGGCTTTGGATCAGATTAGTTGAGCTGAATTGATGATTTTATTCAAAAAATCAGCAAGGGTCACCCAGGTGGACATGCCCATGGACACCTTTATGGAAAAGATGGTAAATCCAGAAAGCTTCTGAGGACCTGCTGAAGCAAGCAAAGCTCGTGCCTGCAGTTGGCGTGGGGCCAGCCCCAAACCACTCACACCCAGAGCTGGCAAACCCCGAGTCACCGGGACAAGACAGTCTGCGGGTGCTGGAGTGGGGTTGGTCCTGGACCATGGACAAAGCCAGAGGTTCTGCCCCCAAGGCTGCCTTCCACTTCCCCACCTTGCCAGAGAGCCCAGGTGTGACTGCACCTGCTGTGCCCCGATGATGGCAGTGAGAAAGTTCATGGTTCACCTTTATGGTCCCTGGGTAATAAAGATTGGGGCACTAGTCCTGCCACCTACACAGGAAGAAGGATTTCAAAATCTCCAATTTGATTGCTTGGAAATACCTAGAAGCACCAGCCCACGTCAACATGAGCGGCCAGTGTCCCTTCCTAGCCGAGGTCAGAATCTACCTGCATGTCTCAGCTTGCTCCACCCTGCACTGTGTCCCAACAGCTCCTAAAGGGTCATAAACCGTGGAGTTAGCAAGAAAGGCAGCACACTCCAGGGGTTCCGACAGAAGTCAGCGGATACATGAAGTGTGCTGATAAATGGGGCAGCAGCTACAAGGCAGGGAGCTTGGCTTATGCTCCAGGCACTGTCTCCTCTCCGGTAGCTCCAAGGGTCCCTCGATGCCCTTTGCTAGGTTCAGCCTTTGGGAGAGGCACCTTCAAGGGAGTCCAAGGGGGATGTTGGCAGACAAGGGCAAGGGGCCCAGGCAGCATCCCTCTTTCTGCAAGAATATAGCACACACTGGTACTGGGAGGCTCACCTACTCCCACTGCAAACACCTGTGCCTCTGGAATTCTGGGTGCCCTGGGCTTGGGACTGCAGCCCTAGACAGGCAATCCTCTAAGGACCTGGGAAAGGAAGTTGGCTCCAGCTGGAAACCCAGACTCAGGGACAGGGAGTGGGTTTTCTGGTTTTGATCTGCTGGAACAGGACACCCCAAAGCCTTGAGTTGGGGTGCACTGATCCACCAGCAGAGGCTGAGAGCAGGGACTTTGATTACTATGGCCAGAGAAAGGGCAGCCCCAGACAGCGTCAGCATCAGAGGCTCCCAGCCAGCTCTGTGCTGGCGCCAGCATTCCCGAGGCCAGCCCGCCCCCAAAGCTACAGCCACCCTCAGCCCCAATCTCAGCTCCCTTTCCTGCTCCCGCAGACAGGGGGATTTCTACTGGAAGGGAGGCACAAACTCCCAGCGAGGTAGGCAGTGCCCAGTGGTCTCAGGAGCCTGGGCCCGATCTTCAAGTCCAACCCCTTGGCAAGAGTCTTCCGGAGGGGGAGGGGGTGTTGACTGTGGTCATTGTGGTTTCCTCAGAAAACTAAGTGCCGTAAGTGTCCAAGATGACCAGCCATGCCCTGCTGACGCAGAGCCTGGCGTACCAGCTCGACACCCAGTCTTCTCGGAAAAACGGCTTCACCAAAATCACCCGTGACCGCCCCCACCCAGAATTAGCTGTCTGCCGCTGGAGTCTGCCTACCAGCCCAGGGACTGCGGCGCGCGCCCGTGGGGTACCCCGACCATAGACCTAAGCGCAGCCCCAGCCCACAGCGTTTTCGGAGCAGACGCGCAACAGCGCAGCGCGCTCCGCAAACTGCTGAATTGGCAACTTCCACCGCACAAAACCAGCTCTGCGAAGCCTAAGGAACCTCCGAGGTGCCCGGCGCGCCCCCAGGGTCCTTCCCGAGTAGCTGCAGCTCCCTGGGCACCGCGCCCGCGCACACTTGTGACCTGCGCCCCTTTCTGCATGTCACGCTTTGGTTTTAAAAAAGTCCTCGGCTGCCACCGCGGACTGGGGTGTCGCGGAGCCCGGCGCGCGGCTGCCAAGGGCGGCCTGACCTTCACAGGGAGGGGCGGGGGGCTCTGCCCCGCTGCACTCGGCCCGCGCACAGGTGTCCGCCCGCGACTGGCCGCCCAGCAGACGCCGGTAGCACTGCAGCCAATGCGGGTCCCGTTCCGTCCCCAAAACCACTGCACCCGGGCATCCCTTCTCGCTTTGCCCGGCTCCTCCCGGCCCGGAGCGCGCAGCTCACGCCACCGGCAGGAACCAGGAGGGCACGACCATGGGCCCCGCCCGCCTCGGCGCCCGCTGATCTGAGCTCTGGACTCAGGACCCGCGCTCCACCCGGGACGAGTGGGCGGCCGGCCTGGGCAGACCCCGCGGCGTTGCGGACGCGCCTCCCCGGGCGTTCTCAGGGCCGGGACCTGGACGCCTCGGGCTCTTTTGTTCTGGAACCGGGAACGGGGACCGGGCCACCGAACTCGGCCTGGAGAGCGGCCCCTGACCCCGCCGCGTCGGTCCCTGCTCGGGAGCGAAGCCAAGAGGAGCGCAGCCAAGGGTACCGGAGGACCTAGGTCTAGGCGGGTTGGGCCGGGCTCGCTCCACGGGACTCACCTCCCCTTCCAGCTGCACAGGTCGCTGGAGTACTGCGCGCCCGCGCCGCCCAGCAGCACCGCCAGGAGCAGCAGAAGCGGCGGGGGCGGGCCCGCGCCCAGGACAGGGGGCCGCGGCCACAGCTGCCCCGCGCGCCCCCCGGTTGTCCGAGCCGCGCCCGGCATGCTCCGGCGGGGTCGGCGCCGATTTAGTGTCTGCGCCCACCCAGCAGACCCTGGACGCGGCGCGACTGGCAGGGCGGGCTCCGTGCGCAGGAGGGTCACGTCGCGCGCCTACAGCGCCTCCCGCTCGGCCGCCCGCCCATCCTGGCCCGCCTGGGCCGCCGCGCCGCAGGAGCTGCCGCAGCCCCGCGCTGAGAAGCGCGCCCGCCGCCGCCGCCGCCGGAGCCTCTGAGTTGGCGAGTCCGCAGCCCGCGGTCCCGGCTCAGCTGGTAGGCGGGCCCTCCCGCGCCCCGCCCCGCCCCGCCCCACCTCCGCGTCCGGGCCCGAGCCGCCCGTGCGCCGGAACCCCGCCCCGAGCGCGCGCTCCGAGCTCCGAGCCCCGCGCGCCTCGCTGGAAGCTGTGGACTCCTGAGTGGGCAGTAATTCCGAGTTGGTGGTGGGATGAGCGGGGTCGCTGCAGAGAAGAGGCCGCTCGAAAGACGGAGAGAGGGTCTTGGAGAAGAGCCGAGGCCGGAGCGAGGAGGCCCTGCCGGAGGGTCGGGGAGAACCCGAAAGTGTGCAGACCCGAACAGAGCGCCTGGCCGGCGCCCGGTGTCCCCTAACCCCCACGCGGCGCTGTGGCCCATCCTCGCGCCTCACCAGCCGGTGGCTCTCTGGGAAGTCCTTGGCACCTCACCCCCCGCAGAAGATGTGCTTGGCGGAGGTTCGGAGTCTGTCCGGGTCTACAGCCCAGCCTCGGGCCTGACTATCCTGTACAGCGTGCTGGGCTCTGAAGCGTCCAGTCCCCAGAAAGGGTTTGGCTGTGCCGTCCTTGTGTCTTTATAGGGTTCCCTCAGGACTTGTGGCCACTACCTGCACCTCGCGCTGTGCGCTGCCGCCCACCCCCGACACTCGCCCACCTCTGGTACTGCTTCATCAACCTGGCAGGTGAGGTTTGGGGGTGGCTAAGTCTTTACAATGGGGACCATCCTGTGCATTGTGGGATTTTAGCAAACTGGCCCTTATTCTAGATGTCAATAGTATCCCGACCCCCATTCGGCCATCCAAACTGTCTCCAGACATTACCCACCCCTCCAAAAAAAAAATCATAGATTGACAGCCAGGTGAGAATCTGGGAGTCTAGTTCATTGAGTGGTGACTATACTGAGGGGTGGGAAAGGGTGAAATTATGAGTCTGCTGGACTGCGAAACAGCTGGCCCAAAGTGTGGATCAGAAGCAGCTCAGTGCTGGGGAAGGGCCAGGAGACTAAGGAGCTGGGGAGACCACTACAGTGTACAGATCTGTTTAGGACCTTGGAACAGAGCAGGCCTACCCATCCTGGAGCCCAGCACCTGAAGTGATGTCACCCTGAGACCACTGCCGGGTTTGAGGCTCTGGAGCACATGTGCACTTCAGAGCTTGGAGGACTGCTCCACCAGCCCCATGCCCCCTGGAATGCATTGCTGCAGGTATCCCAGTGCAAAAGCACCAGCCCATTGGCAGGTCTGGAAACAAGCCACTTTCCATACCACAGCACTTCTTACCCAGGGCACTGCAGGGCTGAATAAGCCGTTTGCACACCAGCCCAGCAGGCCCTGTCCATCCTGGAAGGGCCACACACCTTGGCAGAGTCCAGACCATCACACTATGGAAGGGGCAGGCAGCATCCAAGGCAAACACTGAGAGCTAGCAGCTTGCAGTTACCTGCCCAAAGTGGCCAGGGCTGGTTCCATCCCAGGGCAGAGCCCTGCCACCCGGAGGGCTGCCCAGCCACCTGTGCCCACTGGGCTGCCCTGACACTGCGATTGCAGGATGGCTAAATGAATTTGTCACGGCCCACAAATGTACAGCAGGAAAGCAAACTGGAAGGTAGACTCTGGCATCCAGTTAATAATGCATCCATATTGGTCCACAATGGTGACACTTGTGCTCTAACACAGGATGCCAACTTCAGGGAGAACTGAGTCAGGGGAAGTGCGTACTGGGGAATTCTCTCTGCAGTCTGCTCAGTTTTTCTGTAAACCTAAAAAGAGTAAAGTCCACTAATTCAAAAACAAGCAGAAAACTAGGGTAAGGATGAATGCCTGCCTATTCTTGGGAGAATCCCGTAGTATATCGGGAGAGGGCCTGGCCCTGCCTCCCAGGACTCATGTCCCTCCTGGAGGATCTCTAAAGCAGTAATTTTCAGATTCCCATCTTCCTGACCCATCCACCACCCTGGGGTGGGGCCCACGGTAGCAGGACTGGTCACCAAACTGTTATAGGCCCCTGTGCCCTGTTGGCTTCTGGGCTTGTACATCAGAACCCCAGGGCTTCCTGGATTCCTTTGCTGACTCCTGCCCTGGCCCATCAAAGCCACTTGCAAATAAAACATCCCTGGAGTTGGGACTCCTGGTTGTCAGTGATGTCAGGCTCCTGGGGGCAGGAAGATGGGGTGGCTGCCCACCAAACACCATCCTCTTTTACCCCTGGGCCCTGAGGGTCCTGGCCAACCTCAGCTCTCCAGGGCAGTCTCTCTGGGAGGCTTGTGGTGAGGGGTCCTGGCATGTTATTCCAGATGCTGGGCAGGTATCACTTCCCAGAAGCACCTCAGGGCTAAGTCCACTAAGGGCATACAGTGCCCTTCCCACCCCACAGGAGGAAGGGACAGCTCCACATACACCTTACAGTGTCTGAGGACTCAGGAGCGCCCTCTGCAGCCATACACATCAGCTGAGGCTGAGCTGCAGACCTGGAGAGTTCCAGAACCCACTAAAGTCACACTTGTCCATCCTTGCATAAGGGAGAATGGGGTTAGGGGACCCTGAAGTACACTTCCTTGCCCCAGGTGAAAGTGACTGAAAGGCTTGGGTCACCTCCTTGGTGAGGTTGCCCGTGAACCCTCTCCATCCTCCACTGGCCAGAGGAGGCTTAAATGGTGGGCACTTGGAGCTAGGCCCTCACCACACACCCTCCACCCTGGAGTTTGGGGTCTGTGGCCCACACAAAGAGCTGGTTGGTCCCAGCTTCGGTCCTCATCCATTTAAGATTCCACTGAATGTCTCCTGAGCAGGTGTGATAAGTCCAGCTGCTGCCCTGAACATTCTCCTGTGCTTTACCAGGTCTGAGGCCCTAGGACTCAGGGTCAGGGTGACACCCAGAGACTCAGCTGTGTGTGCCTGACAGCATAAACTCCAGGCTCCCATACTTCATAGGACCCATCACTGAGAAAAGGGATGCCTGGGGCAGGCAGCTCAGTGGGACCAAAAACTTCTCTCAGCCTTCCTGTACATTGGGTACACGTGGCCCTGTAGGTAGTGGATGAACATGGCTTAGCCCCCGTCTGGTTCCCAGGGCTGTGAGGACTGTGGCTGTTTGAGTCTCAGCCACCTGCAGAGAGGCAGTTCTCAGGTGATGAAGGTTCCTGGCATCAGGGCACAGTGCTCATGTCTGGGTGGGAGCCGCTAGCTGAGGGTCTCTCCATAGCTGGGGTTCCCAGGGCACAGTGCTCATGTCTGGGTGGGAGCCGCTAGCTGAGGGTCTCTCCATAGCTGGGGTTCCCAAAGCCAACAGCCCAGCAAACTTAACGCTTGCAGTTTTGCTCAGGCGAGGTTTCCAAATGAGCACCCTCAGCTGTCTATTCTACAAAGCGGCCACCACCTGCAACCATCACTGGAGAATCACCGTCCCCAGAAACTGCCCTCCGCGGACATTGAGCTTCCCCCAGACATACCCAGGAATCTTCTCTTGGCATTTGAAAACATCTTGAGAAGCTTGACAATTGTGGCCCTTGGCATTCTGGGAAGAGCACCCACCCCACATCCCTCTAGGGCCACCCTGTCACCCAGCTTCCCCTTGTGAGGCCACTTTTGCTGACCTTCCCATAATTATCACAATTGTGGTCGATGAGGCACCCAGAGCCAACGCTGGTAATTTGACGTTCAGCAACTACAGCAGGTAACGTGTAATTATGACATGAAACAGCCACAGAGGCCCAGCTGGCCTCAGCCCAGTAACCTTCACCATGTAATTCTGCACCTAACCCCGCCCTAACCTAATTTGCTGGCAGGTTTTGCTGTCTGTGCATCATAGAAAAGTGGAAGGGAGAGTCCTACCAGCTTGGCAAACCAGAGGGGTCAGCCGTGCGTGGGCTCCATGCCTGGCAGGCCTGGATTGGCGTGCAGGCGTTGGGGCTGGGCGTGTGGCCTTGGGTGGTGCTATTCCACAGCAGCCCAATGATGGGGCCACTCTGCGTGGTGTTATTACCCCTACTACCTTGCCACTCTCTGTAGCCGATGCTCCTGAGACCCAAGCTTGCTCTCACCCTCTGCCCGGCTATTGGCAGACCATGACCCAGAAACAGTGAGCTGTAAAGACCCCCTCAGCACTGGACTTCCACAAGGCAGTTCCCCACAGGGAAGGCACAGTCTCGGGAAGGGTCTGACCATGTGGGAGGTGAATTCACATGCTAAGGTGTCAGCTGGATTTGCAAGTGGACCCTAGGTGTGCACTGAGGCCAGGACTGTGAGCACAGTGACCGGGCTGGTTCCTTGAGCAGCTGACAGACCTTAGGGGCTGTTGGTGAAGCTGGGGGCCAGGTAATTCTCCCCTGACTGGGAGGTGTAGAGAGGGACAGCCCAGCACTGGGGTTGGCACTGAGGGGCAAGGACACTCCTCTGCTCACAGGAGTCCCCAGGTTGCCAAGCCCTGGAGAAACCACGGATCTCTGCAGAGAAGGAAGACACTGCAGGAAATGAACAGAAAAAGGGTAGAGCATGATGAGGCCACCTGAGGACAGTGGCCAAAATCCAAGGTCCAGCCGGCTTGCCTGTGCACACAGCAGGTCTGTGGCCACTCAGGACATGGGTTGGAGATGTGGCATTCCCTCTCCAGCCAACCCACTCACTTCAGAGGAGACACACTGCAAAAAGCCTCGAAGGGTCAGCCCCGCTGCCTCGGCAGGAGTGTCCCTGCAGCAAGCACCTGCAGCCCCAGACCTGTGCCCCTCAGTCGGGCTGTGCAGGGGGAAGGTGTGGCTGCCCACTCGCCCTGGGAAGGCTGTGCATGTGTTGTGTGTGCACACGTCCCCAGGTCATCTGGGGGCTGCAGAGGTTAGGGCCCTCCAGTCCTAGAGTTGGGGGGCCGGAGCCTGTCCACAAGGATGATGTACTGGGCCGTCACGGAGCTCCAGCACAGCCAAGGAACTGTCCACAGAGCTGTGTGTAGCAAGTGACATGAGCAGGCATGTTCTCAGTGGCCCCACACCTGTTTCTGAGCCAGCAAATGTGGCCACCTGGGAGTCTCTGTGCTCAGATGGATCCCTGCTGACCCCTGAGGGTTTACCGCTGGCTGCACCAAGCTGGTCAAGGGCGGTCCTAAAAGTGTTGCCCTGCAGAGGTCCTGGAAGCTCCCTTGGGCCTCTGAACCCCAGGAGGCACTTCTCTTTGGGCCCGCCTGTGGCCACCCTGCAGAACAAGCCAGGACTGGCTGTGAGTGCAGATACACTTAGGAGACCTGGGCTCCCATTTTACTGCACTTCTGCCAGACAGGAGAACTCACTGTCCCTGTGCTGGTGGCTTTTGGTTTCCTGCCAGAGGAGACCCTCCCCAGCAGACCTGTGGGCAGCTGGGACAGTGGGGAGCCATGCCCTGTGCCTGGTGCCAATCTGCCTGAGGCAGGGCCTGGGCAACATCATAAACCAGGTTTCAGGTCCTGTTGAGGCTCTAATGGGCTGCAGTGCCCATGCTGGACAGTCAGGTCCAGTGGACAGGTGCTGTTGGGAAGCTGGGCCGTCCAGATATTGGGTACATCACTGCCTGGATGGCAGGTGGGAAGGGAGCCATGGATAGTGCAGTCACCACCAGAAGCTGTCCAGCTGAATGGGGCATGGCCTCCCATCTTCCCGGCAGAAGAACCATGGCAGTCAGTTCTGGGCCTGCCAACCGTGGCTGCCCCAAGCCTCGGTGACAGCCAGGTAGGTGGCTGTAGCTGTAAACACCCTCCACCAGGTGCCTGTGGGTGGAGCCCATTACCACCCCTTTCCTCAGCCTGTCCTGTCCTGCTCTTGGAGAGGGCCAGGCGGGGAGCAGGCAGCTCAAGGCTGCCCCCAGCTGGAGGGGCTGAGAGCCAGGCCTGGGTAGATGTGAGCCACGCAGAGGACATCCCAGAAGCAGTGCCCACTTCTAGGTGCATCCAAGCCAGGGGTAAAGGAGGACAGAGTCCATCTACCCCAAGGTTCCAATGGACAGACAGTTCTACCCTGAGCCCAGGAAGAAGGCAGAGCCAGGGATGGCGACTGGGTTAGGGTTAGGAAAAACAAGGGGACCCAAGTCAGCAAAACCCTCACCTCTGCACGCGGCCCCTCCTCCCCAGGCTCACTCCCCTCACAGACCCTGCTCTGGTCCAGCCTGTAGAGGAGCCATCCAGAGGCCTCTGGTGGCCCTGACCTGCCTGGATGGCTGTGCTAGTGGGCACACTCCTGTGGCCTGCCTAGAGGTGACCCACACTTGGTCACCTGGTCCCTGGAGTGTGCTGAGTGGAGGGGGTGTGAGGAGGCCATCCCGGCCGGGGCAGCAACAGCAGGAGGAGAGGCTCACTGGGGTCTCCCTGATGGTGAGGAGGACAGCCGTGAGGCCACAGTCACCACATGCCCTGACACGGCCAGAATCCAAGGTCCAGCCAAGGCCTCAAGCATAGAACTAAGGCCCTCAGGTTTACTGGGTGGGGGCTGCGCTGGGCGTTTTAATACTTCTTCAATTTTTGTACAATGGTTCAGTTTTACTGAAAGCAAAGTATAAAGGAAGGAAGGGAATAGGAAGGAAGACAGATCATTCTAGATTCTGGGGGACACCTCGACCCAGAAGACAACCACAGCTGGGATGTTGCCAAGACAAAGGTGTCCCAAGGGGCTCTGGGGTGGCCAAGGAGCGTGCACCACTAACAGTCACTTGGGGAGGTCAGGCAGCAGCCGCCTTGCCTGTGGCCTCCATGTGTTGTGGAGAAAAGGAGGCGGAAATGTTTGTGCCCAGTCCAGGGAGCCACATGAAGTGCCTGCAAGCACACCTTCAAACTACAGGCACAAACGTGCCTTTTGACGAGGCTGGATTGTTCTGGATGTGTGCAGAGGAAGAGAGGGCTTTCCCTGTGGACCACCAGCTCACTGTGGCTGGTGCGTGCTCGCTGGTGCTGTGTGTGTGCCCCTAGTGCGTGTGCCGGCTTTGGTAAGGATGTGGCCCACGTGGCTCCTCTCACCTTCCACGGGGCTCTGCAGAGTGCTGGTGGGCAGCTCACACTGGCACACGAGAGGATAGGGCCTGGATTTCCTGAACAGTAACAGCAGAGTCGGGGCTGGGTGGCCAGGCTGTGTGTCTCGAGGTCTGGTTGTCACCCAGGAAACCAGGGAACATGGAGCCCGTGAGGCACCAGCTGGGGTGGAGGAGGTGGAGGTGCTGGTGCCAATGGGGAGCTCTCTGTGGGCATCTGTGAACTGTCCTCACTCCCTTCCAGTCCCGGGAGGGGCAGGCAGAGGGGCTACCATCTCCCTGGGTGACCAGCATCCAAATGTCCTCCAGCCACGTCCCATCCTGACCCTCCCTGTCATTATCGTCAAGCTCAGCTGGTGAGCTGAGAGACCAAAGGCCAAGCTGTGGTCCTCAGGGAGGTGGGCAGGTCAGTGCTGACCAGCTGGGCTGGCGGGAGCTGGGCCATCCTTATCCACCTCTGCTGTACCCCAGAAGGCTTCACAGCACTCTGCTCTGTGCCCCCGACAGCAGCACCCTGCCCAGCCCGGACCCCGCCATGCACAGAGGGCTCAAGGAGGCTCGGCCAGGGGAGGAACTTAACTCCAGCAGACTGGGCTCGAAGGGCACATGCCTGCAGGCAGCTGGTGCTGGAGACGTCCTGGGAGGCGTCCTGCAAGGTGCCACCTTGGCACTGCACATCTGAGCCTCGGGTCCCCCTCTGACCACAAGGCCACATCCTCCTGGACCATCACCCCGAGCGTGTAGACACCAGCCAGACTTGTCCCAAGGGCAGCTCCAGCCCTGACACCTCCCCCGCTGACTGGAAGAGTGGCAAGAAGCTGCCAGACCAGCTAGGACGGTGGGTGTGTGCAGGCGTGTGCAGGCGTGTGGGGACATGTGAGCGCACGCAAAGACCAGGAAAGACCTGTTTGGGAACAGCCTGGACCTGCTGCCCCAGCCCAGCTTGCAGACCTGGGAAGGACCTCACCCCAGCGCCCCTTGGAGTCCCGCCCTGGCCACAGGGGCAAGGGCAGGCTCCCGTGGAGTCCGCCTCAGGGCCGCCCAGCCTTCCAGGCTTCCCTCTGGGTTGGTTTCCCACTCTCCACCTGTGCACACCAGAGCGACAAAGGTCGCCAGAGCGTGAGCGTTCAGTTCTCTGACTTCAGGTGAACTCTGAGGAAGGTGAATTGGGAAGTCACAGAGAAGGAGCCTCCGCAGGCTCGGGTTTCGGGAAGCACTTTCCCTCAGACAAACCTCATGCATTTCCTGTGCTTCCAAAAATGCCCAGGCAGGAAGCATTCAGCCTCAGCAGGCAGAGACAGCCACATCCCCTTGCCGCCCTGGCCACAGAGCAGTGTGCTCCCAAAGGCCTTGCTGCTGGGCTGTCCCTGTCTTGTCATTTTAAATCAGCTGAACCAACCTGGCCCACACCCTCCTCCTTCCACAAAGGACTGAAACAAGCTGGACCTCGGGGCTGCCACCCCAGAGGTGTGGGGGGCCCACTCTGGGCAGGGGCAACACACCACTAGAAAGGGTGGGGCTGGTCAGCGAGCTGTGAGGGGGTTCCCAGGGCCCCACCCCCACACGTGGGCCCAAGCCCCCTGGTGGCCAGCAAGCCCAGCTAGACATAGTGTCCACGGCAAGGAAACAGCCCTGGAGAAGAGGCAGGTCCCCAGTGTGGACACCCATACCACAGGGCACACCATGAGTTTCTGCACTTCAGTGCTGACAGGGTCCAGCGTGCGAGCCAGTGAGGGCCACAGGTGGCCGTCCCACAGCCCCAGTGTACCACACTGCCTGCCCTTGGAGCTCACGGCAGGTCTGCACTGTTACTGACCTGAGCTAGAAAGCAGGCTGAGTGCACTCACTCCTAGATGGAGCCCTGAGGTCCCAGGAGGAATCCCAGGAGCCATGTCTGTCCCTCTCATACCCTTCCCCTGCGGAATCTCACATAGCCCTGGATGAGCACACGTGTGCCTTTTCGGGGGACAGGTCCCAGGACCTGAGTGAGGCTGCCTGCTGTGCCTCTGAGACCAGAGACTGAAACGAATTTCTTGTTACCAAAGAAATGTCCTTTCACTAAAGAAAATGCAGATTTGGTCTGGGATTGTAGCTCAGAGGTAGAGCGCTTGCCTCGCATGCGTGAGGCCCTGGGTTCGATCCTCAGCACCACATACAAGGCAATAAAATAAAGACGTGCCCATCTACAATTAAAAAATATTTTAAAAAAAAAGAACATTCTAGTAATAGTAATTATTAAAAAAAATGCAGATTAGCAGAGGGGGAAAAGAGAACCCAAGACTACCCACAGGAAATGAGAGCTGGGCTTTCAGGGCTGAGGCACATGGGGCTGAACGTGGTGTTCTGGTGTTCCTCAGAGCTCAGACATGGCCTGTCGAGAGGGCACGGCTAGTAAAGAGGTGTCCACAGCCAAGGACTCCCCAGGAAGTTGTTGGCATCCATGACCAACAGCAAGGGTTGAGCCTCATCACTCATACCTGGGCGGGACAGGGACCTCAGGTAGCTGGGTCCCAGATACCAGCATGACCTCACAAGAAATACACATTCGGTCTCTGTCCGTTTCCTGACACAGAACTTCTGAACCCTTGGCACCTCCTGGGTGACAGTAGCATCCTTTGCTCTAGTGGGGACACCTCTACATGATGGAGCCTGGGAGCTTCCAGGTTGGGATGCCCAGAGGGTGGCGTGGCCAGCCTGCCAGGGACAGAGGTCTTGCTGCACATGCCCCTCGTGATGTCCTTCAGCATGAACCTGGCTGCTGGGGCTCAGTGACCAGCCAGTGCTGCCTGCCTGGATGAAGGGATTCTGGGATCCAGAGTTTTCTGTGCTAAAATCAAGAACCTTCCTGGCCAACCAGGGACACAGGTTCCATGAAGCTGGGGGTGTGCAGCCTCAGGTCCTTGCTTTTTTCAGGCTGGCAGGAAGCTCAGCTATTCAGGTCTCTAGGAAACAGACCCCAGACCCAGAGAGTGTCCGTCCCTGAAACGTCCACACACCCAATGTCCTGTCACCTTCCTATGACCTGGGGACCAGATGACCAGCTCCAGTTGTCTGCAGTTCAAACCCACTCCACCAGGAGCCCTGGTTGATATTCCCTCCAGATCTCTGTGTCAGGCAGGCGAAGACCCAGAGTGACATCTGCAAGTCCAGCACCAGGTCTGGTCCAGGAGAATGTTCTTGAGGCTCCATCCGACCAGATTCTCCAGGGAGGTGTCCACTGGCCTGCATCTGGTCCTGTTTGGTGAGCCAAAGTTAGCATGGGTGGGGTGAGTTCCATGTGACCCAAGAAACAGCCTAACTGGCACACAGCCCTACGGCCTGACCCTGCCCTGATGGCTTGGCAAGGCCTCCATGGAGCGTGGTACCCACCCAGGCAGCTGCAGGCAGTTGCCCTCCCCTGTGGCTTTGGATGCCTCTGGCCCCTCTCTCTGGTGTCTGCACTGCTCAGGGGTGCACACATTAAATAAGGGAGAGCAGCCAGGGTCCATGTGGCCTACAAAGGCCCTGGGCCTCCTCCCCACAAGCACCTCGTGCACTCCCACTTCCTCCCAGATTGGGAGCCAGGTCTGAGGCAGCTGTGGGAAGGACAGCAGTCCATGTGTACCAGTCTCCAGTCTCAGAGGGAGGGCCCTGCCCAGCTCTGCCCAGCCCTGCCCAGCCCTGCCCAGCAGCCTCCTCCACAGCCTCTGCGAATCCCTTGACTTCCCGGCATAGCCCAGACCCAGGTCCCAGTACCAGGAAATAGGGTCCCTGGGCACCAGTGTGGTGTTCGCAGCAATGTCTCTGGTACCGTTAACACATCCACGATTTGGGGACCTCTGGGTCTGCCAGTCTAGAGAGAACTGGCTTCTCCTCCAGCTGGTCTGCTATGCTGGTGCTGTGGTTTGGGTGCTCCCAAAATTCGAGTGCTTAATCCCCAAAGTCACATGTTGATGGATTTGGAGGAGGGGCCTTCAGGGTTAGATGAGGTCATAAGATGGGCCCCTCACAAGGGTACCAGTGGCTCTGTAGCAGCAGGAGCTAGGCATGGTGGTGCACCACAAGTCTCAGCTCTTGGGAGGCCTAGGCAGGATTGCCTGCGCCCAGGGGTTCAAGTCTAACCCAGGCCATATAGTGAGACTTGTCTCAAAAACAAGGAAGCAGAGGCCCAGGCTGGCAGCTTGCAGCCTCTGGCCTGTCCCTGCCAACAGCAGCAGGGCCTTCCAGACGCTGGCACCTCACTCCCAGGCAAATCTACTCCTGTAGATCGCCCAGACTGTGGGCCTCAGGTCTGGCCACAGAAAGCAGACTGTGCCCGGTGAGTGCAGATGCGCTGTGATCTGCTGGTGGCTGGTGACAAATAGACTTGCTGAACCACCTGTGGGAGACAAGCCTTCAGACCAAGACAGACTGGCCGGAGCCACGCTTGGGGACAGGCCTCCTTTCTTCGTCTGAGTTGACTATTTTGACTATTACTTTTCCTCTCCTGTGCCCCTGTTCACAAAGCACACAGTACCACTGACTGGCATATGGTGGTGGCCAGGCATCTGGCTATCCTCCGCAGACTCTGTAAGACGTCTGGCATCCACGTGCCTGCTTGAAAGACCAGCTCGTCCCTACAGCTTAGGGCTCCATCCATTCCAACAGACACAACTCTGACACAAGGCTGAGCCAGACCCCCTTGTAGGCACAGCTGAGGGACTCTTGGCTCTGTAAGGGCAAGGGAAATCTGGCTCCCTGAGGGGTGTAGCCACTCCACAACCTTAATGTCCTTCCACTCATTCGTCCAGGAGAGAGAACAGCCCCAACATGGTGCCCAGGAGGCCATGGCATGAGCCCAGATAGACCAGAAACCCACTCACTCCTGGGCATTCCCAGCATCCCGTGCTCTGCCACGCAGCATATCCCTGTGAGGCTGATGCGCTGGCCTGTAGCCCCAAGGACCACAGAACTGGACAGTGTGAATCTGGGAGGGCTCTGGCTATTACCTGACTTCACCATCCCTGCTGACCAAAGCAATCAGGGGACACCAGGGCACAGCTGGTGGCTTCCATGCCCACCCTGTGAAGGCAAGTGGAAGGCGCTTTGGGGGCTGAGACATCCCAGATACTCTCCTGGGACATGGTTTAGACTTTTAGCTTTAGACTCTGGCTGGACATGGTTTAGACTTGGCTGCAGGGACAGACCCCCTGGCGTCATCTGTGTGCTGGCTCATCCTGAGCACCCGCCCTAGGCTGGCACAACCAGAGCCCTCGTGAGCCGACAGTCCCAACTCCAGCAGACACACACTCGGGTTTAGATACCACAATGGGGGGAGCACCAGGAGGGCCTCCCGCGTGCAGGAACGCGTCTGTGTGGCTGTGGGCTCTGCAGAGGGGGCCAGAACTGCCTGACAGGGAGCTGCCCTGGAGTCAGGGCCTACTGACAGACCTGGCTTGCCTCTCGCCCAGCTCAGCCCAGATGCCCAACCGCCTGTCTTGAGGCGCCACCCCTCCCCAACCTGCTGTCTGTGATGTTTCCCGGCCCTAGCATCGGCAGCCAGCTCATGTGACCACTGGTCTCTGCCAGCCACAGGGAGTTGGCAGCAGACAAAAAAGACCCTGTCCCTGCCCCCATGGAGCCAGCAGCTTAGAGACAGTGTTGGAGGGCACTTAACAGAGGGACTTCCTGCAGGAGGACGGGCTGGCAGTGGGGGCCAGAGGGGCGGAGTCAGGGCTGCCTGAACCAGCTCACAAAGGGGGACAGCCAGCACAGGGGCAGTCACTGTCACAAAGGGTGGGGGTCACAGTGCTGTCCTCTAGTGGATTTGGTGTCCCTGTGCACTATGGGTGTGGGGGAGGGAAAGGGAGGGAGGATCCAGAGGAGGATGTATTCAGCAACTGGTGGCCTCCAGTGGTTGCCTGATAGTAACTGGTGTGATTAGGAAGTGCCTCAGGTGTGCAGGGCGGGTGCTGCACATACATGGGGCAGGTGCCTCAAGTGTGTAGGGCAGGCACCTCAGACACAGGCAGGTGCCCCAGGTGTGTGCTCAGGTGCTGCAGGGATACATGGCAGGTATTACAGGCATGTAGCCAGGTGCTGCAGGTGTGGGGTGCAAGTGCCCCAGGTGTGCAGCCAGGTGCTTCAGGTGCAGGACTGATTCTGGCCCCATTGGTGGCTTGAACCTGAGGGGAGCCAGGATTGTGTGTCTAACCTGGATGCCTAGGCCAAGCCTCCAGATCTGGAGCCTGAGAGTTCAGAGGGCACCAGAGAAACCCAAGGTCCAAGGTCCGCTGGGATAAGGCAGGTCCTGTTCCGTGGGTTTAACTTGGGTTTTCAGAACCCAAAATGTGGGTTTCCACAGAGAAAGGGCCCACATAGCCTCCGAGCACCTGCAAGAATCAGTGAACACACTGGGCAGCTGGCAGCCTCTCCAGGGAGCACAGACAGACTCAGATGGCACGGTGCAGGTGACCAGGCTGGCTGCACTGACCAGGTGGCCACATAGGTTCTGAAGGTGTAGGAGCATCTCCATACCTTCAGCCCCTCCCTTCCACCCTTCCCCATTCTATGCTAATAGACTGTGGTCCTGCCAGAATGCACCCCTTTGTTTGTGACCTTTGGACCTGATTGGTCCAAGAGTGCATTTAAGCTTCTGTACTTTCTGGAATAAACAGTGTTTTCTGCTTCGCTCTGGTGTCCCTGCTTCTCACTCCAGGTGTTTCTGCGTCTTACTGAGGCAGAGCAGATTTTTACCTACACCCTGGGACCGGGGGAGAGTGGCCCTGCGAATCGCCACCACCGTCCACAGAGACCCCATATCGTCTTCCCTGGAGACCTCTTCTTTTTCCATCTCTCTGGACTCCAACTCATTGAGTAAGCCCACGTGACCCACCACCTTTTAAGGGATAGAAGCGTTGTCTGTGTACAGGACAGGGCCTTCCCAATGACAGCATAGCCTGGTGGCCCCCATCCTTTCATGGCAACATAAGTCCCCACTGTAGCTGCCCGCTGAGTCATGCAGCTCCTCTGTGGACTTCTGGGTGAGCCCTCAAGTACCCCTTGCACCTTCTCTGGCTGGATAAGCTGGATTTGCTCTTTAAGGCCTGGCCTGGGCTCTCCATCCCAAGTGAGGTCTCTATGCTTGCAGGACCCAGTACCCATCACCCAATGCTGTAACCACCGTCCCTTTCCCTCTAGACCGTGGCAATGACCATTGGAGGAAATGTGCTTTTTATCATGGTACAACATACCTGCACATGTGCGCATGGACACCTCCACTTAAGGCACAGCACACTCACGAACCCACCCGATCACGGCACAGCGCGCGCACGAACCCACCCGATCACGGCACAGCGCGTTCGTGAACCTGTACAGTGCACTTGCACAAGGGCGCTGCAGTACAGATGTAGATGTGCAAACCCAACCAGAAGCTTGGCAGCCCAGTGCCTTAGTACACGGGATGGACCCAGGTTTTATATTTAGGAATTGCTGGTTGCAGCCCACTACAAAGACCCATGACCCCTAGTGGGTCCGGGTTTGGAAACTGCCCTAGGCTGCAGGCTCTCAGCATAGGGTGAGGGGCCTTCTGTCAGTGCCTTCCCAGGGCCTCAGCCAGACTCCCAGAGCCCAGGAGTGCTTGAGGGTGCAGCTGGACAACTGTGACACCAGCTCCCAGGCTCCCTGGTGACGTGGTGGGCCAAGTGCACATGGTGGCTTCACAACCCAGTGGTCATATCTGTACACATAGCTTGAAGTCATGTGACCTACAGAAGGCCACAGCAGCAAAGGGCCCAGAGGCTCACAGAGGAGAGTGGAGAGGCAGGGTGGTGGCTGCGGAGGCTGATGCTCAGCTGCCAGTAGCCTGGCCCAGGCGGCAAGGGCCACACAACACGGCAGCCAGGTGTCTCTCCTTGATTCCCGACTGAATTTCTGTCCACAAAGTGAGCAAGAGCTCCACATTACAAAGATGGGTGCACATGCACCTGCACACTGGCTGTGCCAAGCCAGGGCCACCTAGAGGCAGGTCCCAGTGTGGCCCTCGCCAGAGGCTTCGCCTCCCATCCACAGCTCTCGCCCAGAGGGGCCCTCTCCTATGGACAGTGCCCTGGCCCAAGGAGACCTGTGACAGACTCACCCCTGGTGGTGCCCCAGCTGTCCAGAGGCTGCGCAAGCTGTAGGAACGCCTCAACAAGCCCTGTCCTCCAGTGAGCTGCCAGGATGAGCTGGGGAGGGCCCAAGGGTGGCTCCTCAGGAGTTGTGGCAGGGGTAGGGGCTGGGACCTGCTGTACCACCAGCCCCAGTGGCCTCGTGGCAGGTCCCCACTTCCCTCCCCAGGCTGCCTGGGTCCTCTGGCCTCCTCCTCCTCTGACATGAAGCGATCCTGACCCTTTCTCCCACATAGAATGTTTATGGACATGTCTCATGCTGAAGAGTTCTGCCATTGTAACCAGGTGAGACACTTTCCTGTCCATGTTAATAGGGAACCTTCTTGCTGAGCATAGATGGGATCCTGCAGCAAGGCTGCCCATGACAACGGATGTCACAGTTCCATGCAGGGCACGCCACATGCAAATGCCGCTATGCCGGTGCCCGCCACCCTCCTGGGTCATCTAGAATTAGGAGAGCCATGGACTCCCATGGCTTCACCGTCACGCTGAAGTCTGCACCACACAGTGGCTCCTGTGTGGAACTCTCTGCTGGACGTAAAGCTGTGGTTCCAAGCCACACACCTTCCTCCAGTCCCGGATCAGCTTCTGCTCAGCCTGGCCCATCCTATGTCTGGACCCTGATTCTGGGGGCGGCCAGGCTAGGGCACCTGTGCATCCTCTGGCTACAGACCCTAAGCTTCTTGCCTCCCTGCTCAGCCTAGTCTAGCACTGATGGGGACACCCTGGGTGGAGCCAACAGGGTTCATGATATGGGTCTGGGGGACACAACATTCAAACCACTGCAGCTGCTCTTCCCTGCAGAGACCCCAGGCGGGGCTCTGAGTCCTCTGAATGCAGCCAGTTTTCACCGACCTTTACACAAGCAGCAACTGAAAATGAAGAGCTCTCAGGGAGCCAAGCTACAGGAGCTTTGAGTCACTTCCCTTTCAGGTGCCCAGGTGGCTTTGCCCAACCTCAGCACTGCCTTCCTTTACTCTAAGACCATGCAACTTCCATCCAGCAAAGGTCAGCGCCTCACGTCCCCCTTCTCGTGGCTCTCCAGTCAGTGTCAGTTCCCATGCCTGGTCCTCTTGTTGAGACTCTCCCTACCATGAGGGGCACGATCTCAGGCCTAATGCTCTTGAGCCCAAGGACAGCCCTGCTGCCACCTTGCATTTATTTATTCATTTAAGAATTTAACCTTGGGGCTGGGGCTGTAGCTCAGTGGTACAGCGCTTGCCTAGCATGCGTGAGGCACTGGGTTCGATCCTCAGCACCACATATAAATAATAAATGAATAAAATAAAGATCCATAAACAACTTAAAAAATTAAAAAAAAAAGAATTTAACCTTTATTTTTATTTGTTTTTATGTGGTGCTCAGGTTCAAACCCAGGGCCTCACCTGTGCCACACAATTGCTCTACCACTGAGCTACAGCCCCAGCCCCAGGACCTTGCATTTCTACAGTGTCTCTGGGCACTGAATGTTTGCAAAAAGGAGGGTCCAGGCAAATCTGTGCTGGCAGAGGCAGTGGAAAGCAAGTTTCTGGCTGCAAGAGAGGCACAGGAAGCAAGACTCAGGCAGCTGAGCTCAATTCTGAACACCACAAACCATCTGCAACTCCTTATTTCTGAGCCCTTATCTGGAGGCCAGGGTGCATTCATTCTGGTAGCTAAAATGCTACTTTCTAAAACTGAGCCATTTGAAATGAATCTACTCCTAAAATGCCAAGTCTGAGAGACCATTAGATCCTTGAACACAAAATTCTCAGTCTGTAAGTGTGAGAATAAGGTTGCAGTTTTATTTATTTATCTGACTTAAGCTTTTCAATTGTAGAAGAGGCTTTGCAAATAAGGTGCAATTTCTGGGTGGGGGGGACTCATAAAATCTAAAGTGATGCTCAAATGTTTAAGTGTGGCTTTGTTAGAATAATTTATAAAATGCTTATATTTGATCTTAATTTTCACTTATTTTTATTTTTGGTCAGGTGGTGATCTAACCCAGGGCTTCATGCATGCTAGACATGCACTTTGCTGCTGTGCTAGGTCACCAGCCATGATCCCAGTTTTTAAAAGGACTTTCATGGAAGAGATGTTCACAGGCACACTCATGAATTGCATCTTGTTCAGTGGGTTTAGTGCACTTAGAATAACCCTGAGGGAGGCTAGCCTACCCAGGAGGTGGCACAGTGTGATCACAGTAACTCTTACACTTAGGAGGCTCTTATTTATGTCACCTCTGTGTGAGTGGCTCTATGGCCCTTCAGCCAGCTACAGAGGTTTTATCCTGTTCCACGGAGGGGCACACAACCTCATAGTCCACAGGGCAGGAAAAGGGGTGGTCATGCCTGGAGTCTACCTATGGGAACTGGATTGGGTGCCACGATGCTCCCTCCACTCAAGCCAACAGATGGCTAAGGGTTTGGGCTCTCCACTGAACTGCCAGGGATAGCTGCTCCCTGGGAAAGCAGGCCTGCCTTCTCTGCCTGGAGGTCTTTCAGTGGGTAAGCAATGCAGTCCCCTGAAGTGCTGGCCACCTTCTGCTATTTTTAAGTGTGGTCGCTACTGAGGGCACAAGTGGGGTCCATGCTAGTGGGCAGTTCTCCAGCCAAGGGTGTGGGAGACTAAAACGAGCCACCCTAAAATACACTTCTAGGCACATATTGAGATGACCATTCGGATAAACTGGAGGCACAAGTACAAGTCTGAAAAGTCTGCCGTTTTTCAAAAGAAACGCAAGTAGGTCACTCACGCAAGTAAGTCGTAGGAGGCCTTCCTGAGAGGCCCCTGCCCTGTCTGGGCCCCTCCAGTCACTCACCGCTCCTCCCACACTCGGAGGTGCTCTGGACACCCTGCTCTCCAGGGCCTTCTCCAGCAGGGCCCAGGCCCTCAATTTCGCTGGGCAGGAAGTCTGCCACCGGCCCGGCAGGAGCTGCGCACCTGGGGCGAGCGCCCCTCCTGCGGCGCCAGGCGCCCCTGGCCGGCTCGGTGCAGACCTGCCGGCCCAGCAGCACTCGGAACCACCTTCTTTTAAGGATGCACGCGTCCACCTCGGAAGGCCTCTGGTTCGGATTTCCAGCACCACCTTCCGGCGCAGCGCGGGACCCGCACCAGCTGCTTCGCGGGGGTGCTTGCTGCAGACTTCGTTCGCGATCACCGCCCTCAGGTGAGGGCGCGGGGCTTCGGCCCCCGGAGAGGGCAGTACAACCGGCAAGCTGCAACCGCTGCGGGACCCTGCACCGAGCAGCTGGCGGGGCCCGCACCCCGGGGGCGGCGCGGAGGCTCCCGCCGCCCCGCCCCGCCCGAAGCCCCGCCCCGAAGCCCCGCCCCCGAAGCCCCGCTCCCGCCCCGCCCGGGTCCTCCCGACCAGGCCGGCCCACCGCAAGACCGACGTGTCTCTCCGCCAATCGTACGCGGCCCAGCCTCGGCTCTGCCGCCTAGAGCAGCTCGCGCACGCGCCGTCGGCCGAGGCGGGACTGCGGGCCGGAGGCGCTGGTGGTGGCGCGGGCTGGCCATGCAACGCCTGAGGGATCCCGCGGGGCCCGTCCAGCTGCCCCTGGTGGTAGGTGCCCGCCCGGGTGCGGGATGGCGGCCCCCCCTGCCCACCCTGGCTCCCCACCGCTCCTCTCCAGCTTGCTGCCCTCTGCGGTCTCAGGCGGGCGAGTCGTGGCCTGGGGTCTGCCCCATTAGGCCGCCCACTGTCCCGGCGCGCGTCGCCCCGCGGGCCTTCGTTTCCCGGCTCTGGGAACCTCCGGTACAGAGGGGCTGTCCCCTGCCTGGTTGCGACCGCTCTTCGCGGTGCATCTGCCAGAGCTCCCAAGAGCTTCTGCCCCGCGCACCCACAGGGCGACCCTGCCCTGCACATTACCGGAGCTCCAGGCCCAGCTCCTGCCCCGCACCCTATCCGGAGCCCCAGGTCTGAGTTCCTGCCCTGTACACTACCCTGAGCTCTAGGCTCTGCACACAACTACCCCTGAGCTGCAGGCCCAGGCTTCTGCCCTGCATTGTGGTCGGGATCTCTTGCCTGGCGCTTATGCCCATAGCTCCTGTCCTGCACACACAGCTGGGTACACCCGCATCTGCTTCCCACATCTGCAGCGTACAGAAGTGGAACAGACATGGCGTCGGGTGCCAGGCATGGAATATGTGCACACAGCCTTGCTGTGGCCCATGCATAGCTCCTGGTTTTCATGCCAGTGTCACCGACATTGGGGGCAGATCAACCAAGGTGCATCATCGACACAGATTCACATATCTTGTAGATCTTGAAAAAGTAAAAATATCCTTTTCCTTTAAAAAGGATGATTTGAAGTTAAACTGCAAGTAAATTATGGAACTCATTTTATGGAAGTAAACGCAAGCAGATGTCACTGGGATCAGATCCTCAAGTGGTGTTTCATTTGTAAAAAACTTGGTGAAGGGCTGGGGATATAGCCCAGTTGCTAAAGGGCTTGCCTCACATGCACAAGAACCTCACATGGTTCAATCCCCAGCACCACAAAAACAGAAAGAAAGAAAAAAACTTGGTGAAATCTATTTTCAACACACATCTGTGAGCTGTTCATAACTGTTTGGATTTAGCGATTTAAAGGCATATCTGTGTAGAATTATCTAACGTGTAGATAAGCATAAACATCCACGTGTCCAGACTTCGGCCTGGCCTTGCTCCTTTTGGCTTTGTCATGCAGGAGGTGGTCCTCTTTTCTGTATCACTCACTATGGTAATGTGTAAAACTAAGGCAATCCCCTGTGGTCGTTGTTAGGTTCTTTCAAGTTGTTTTTCACACTCCCTGAGGAAGAGGAAAAGACCTGCCAGCCTGGGGGCGCCGCTCCTGCAGAGGGTGTTCAAGGGTTTCCTTTGTTGCAGTTCTCTGACCTCAGCTCGTCAGAAGTGCCTCACCCAGCAAGGGGCCAGCCAGTTGTGTCCACATGTGGACTGGGAGGTACAAGGATCTCTGTTTAACCAGAAAGATGGTTTCTTTTTTTTTTTTTTTAAATATTTTTTTAGTTGTAGATGGACACAATGTCTTTATTTTATTGCTTTGTATGTGGTGCTGAGGATCGAACCCAGGGCCTCACGCATGCGAGGCAAGTGCTCTACCGCTGAGCTACAATCCCAGCCCCGAAAGATGGTTTCTAACCAGGACTAAAAACCCAAAATGACCACTCAGTTGGGGAGCGCCCTGATATCCTTTGATTCTCCCCCTCTGCAAAGCATCTGCAAGTCCAGGGAGATCTGACACAACCATTCTTAGGGAGTGAGGTACTGGGCTTGGCAACTGGCAGGCTTCTTTTGAGAGTCACGTGCCCATGCAGGAGCCTTGCTCTGGGTTCTACAGGTCAGGGTTGGCCCTGTGATGCAAGTGGCCTCTGGGCTCTCCCACCCTGTTCACCCATTCCTTTGAATTCCAGTCTGTCATCCTCCCCGTCCACAATGCTGACCTGTGGCTGGATGAGTGTTTGGAGTCTGTTCTGCAGCAGGACTTCGAAGGCATCATGGAACTCTCTGTTTTTAATGATGCCAGTAAGGTACCTGTGGGGGTCCTTGTGGGTGTCTTAGCCCCAGCACACATCACACTGGACTGTTTCCAGGGAGGTTTCCTGACCTGCCAATGCCCCACTTCCAGGACAAGTCTATGACTATCATTGAAAAGTGGAGACCGAAGCTGGAGGGCTCCGGCATCCTTATGGTCATCGGAGGCCATGAGTCTCCTTCTCCCCGAGGAGGTAAGTGATCCACGATTCCTTGTGGACTCTGGAGCGCAGTTAGGTCCACGTTGCTCAGATGCTGGCGGAGCCATCCTGTTGGTCGTTAGTCCTGCTGGCTGTCCATGGCCAGCTGGGCTTCAGTTTCTTATTTACTGTGGTCTGAGTATTTGTGTCCACTCCCCAGTTGATGCACCTAAAACTCACCCCTCGTGATGCATTAGGAGAGGGCGCCATTCAGAGGCACTGAGGCACGAGGGTGGAGTCTCATGAAGGGACAAGAGCCTCGTGATGGAGGCCAGAGAGTCCTTTGCCTCTCAAGGGCACCTCAGAGATTGGGGAAGCAGCCCTGACCAACACGGCCTCCGCCAGTGCCACCGGGACTCTGGAAAGTGCACTTTACAGACCACTCGGTGCGTGGCACTTTCCCTTCATCACACAGGTCCTCAGCCCAGGCTCCTTGGCCCCCTCCGTCCCTGCAGACCTGCCCATCACTGAGGTGCTCCTGCTCCTGGCTCCTTTGTTGAGTATATGCTATTGAGTGTTGGCGCTCTCCCTTCCATGGGAAGGCATCCAGTGGTGTGGACAGGCCATGTTTGCTCATTCTCCTGTGGGATGACGGGCGTGCCAGCTCCTGGAATGGCTGGTGTGAACATGGTGTGCAGGGGTTGATGTGAGCACTGGTTTCCAAGTGCTTTGGCGTATGCCTTGGAGTAGGATTGCCAGGTGGCATACTTCTGTATCAGCACCCCACAAGACTACCACGCTATGCCTGCAGCAGCTTCACGGTCTACATCCCACCAGGTGCCAAGAGATCCTTGTCCTCTGACACCACTTTGTGGTGGTTGTCATCATCGTCATCGTCACAGCCATCCTGGTGGGTGCAAAGTATCTCCTCCTGGTTTTGATTTTCATTTGCCCAGGGACAAGTGAGGTTGAGCATCTTTTCACGTCCCTGTTGACCATTTTGTATCTTTAGAGAAATGTCTTTTAAGTCTTTGCCCATTTTTAAGTTGGGTTGTTTGATTTTTTTTTTATTTTTTTATTTTTTTTTTTAAATATTTTTTTTTTGTTTAGTTGTAGATGAACACAATATCTTTATTTATTTTATGTAGTGCTGAGGATCGAACCCAGTGCCTCACGTATGCGAGGCAAGCGCTCAACCGCTGAGCCATAACCCCAGCCCCAGGGTTGTTTGATTTTTATTGTTGAATTGCAGGAGCTCTTTATATGTTTTGGATACTAAAGCTTTATTACGTATGTAATTTGCACAAATTTTCTCCCACTCTTATCTTTTTACTTTCTTGTGATAATTATCTTTTGATATATAAAACTTAATACTTTTCATGAAATCCAGTTTATCTGATTTTTCTTTTGTAGCATGTACTTTTGGTGTTATATCTTAAAAAACATTGTCTTGTCAAATAAAAGTCATGAAGATTTACCCTGTTTTCTTCAAAGAGGTTCATACTTCTAGTTCTCATATTTGGGTCTTTGATCCATTTTGAGTTTTATAAATGGTAGGAGGTATAGTCAAAGCAATCCTTAGCAAGAGGAGTGAATCAGGAAGCATCACAATACCAGATAAACTATACTACAGAGCCATAGTAGCAAAAATGGCATGGTATTAGCACCAAAACAGACATGTAGACCAATGGTACAGAATAGAAGACACAGAGACAAACCCACATAAATATAGTTATCTCATGCTAGACAAAGACACCAAAAACATTCACTGGAGAAAAGATAGCCTCTTCAGCAAATGGTGCTGGAAAAATATGAAAGCCACATGTAACAAAATGAAATTAAACCCCTATCTCTCACCATGCATGAAACTCAACTCAAAGTGGATCGAAGACAGGAACTAGAACAGAGACCCTGCACCTAACAGAAGAAAAAGTAGGCCCACATTTTCACCATGTCAGCTTAGGACTTGACTTCCTTAACAAGACTCCTAAAGCACAAGAAGTAAAATCAAGAATCAATAAATGGGATGAAATTAAACTAAAAAGCTTCTTAGCAAAGGAAGCAATCAATAACATGAAGAGAGAGTCTACAGAATGGGAGAAAATCTTTACCACATACACCTCAGATAGAGCATTAATCTCCAGGATATATAGAGAACTTAAAAAGCTTAACACCAAAAAAATAAATAACCCAATCGATAAGTGGGCTAAGAAACTGAACAGTCACTTCTCAGAAGAAATACAATTGATCAACAAATATATGAAAAAATGTTCAACATCACTAGCAATTATAGAAATGTAATTCAAAACTAAGATTTTACCTCATGCCCGTCAGAATGGCAGTTATCAAGAATACAAGTAATAGTAAGTGTTGGCGAGGATGTGGGGGAAAGGCACGCTCACACATTGCTGGTGGGACTGCAAATTGGTGTAACTATTATGGAAAGCAGTGTGGAGATTCCTCAGAAAACTTGGAATGGAACCACCATTTGACCCAAAGGACTTCTTTTTCTTATTTAATTGCTTTGGTTAAAGCTTCTAGAGAATGTTTAATAGAAGTGGTGAAAGTGGGCACCCTTGTTATTATCCTGATCTTAGAGAAAAAGCTTTCATTCTTTCACAGGTTGTGTGTGTGTGTGTGTGTGTGTGTGTGGTGCTGGAGATCAAACCCAGGGCCTCACACATGCTAGGCAAGCGCTCCACCACCGAGCTACAGCCCCAGCCCTGTTTGTTTGTTTTTAATCATGAAATGGAGGTGGATTTGGCAGTGGCTCTTCCACTCTGTTTGCGCTGTTTGCGATGATCAGGTGACCTCTGGCTGCACTGAGATGACATGTGGCCTGGCTGGGCATCCTGTGCTGAGCTGCTGTAGATGTGGAGACAGTCCTGTGTGGAGGCAGCTGGTTTCCTGGTATGTGGCTGGACTCAGTCTGCTAGTCCTTGTTGACATTTGGGCGTACACATTCACAAGGGATACTATTGTCCCCATTCCTGTGGTGTCTCTGGCTTGGTATAGGTGGGCACCTAGCCTAGAGGAGGAGCTGGGAAGAGGAGCGCTGTCCTGGCCTTTCCTGGCAGTGCTGGGCAGGGCCAGAGCTGTTCCTCTGGGGAGCTCACTGTGAAGCTGGCTGTCCTGGGCTCTTCTTCAGGACGTCTTGACCCCTGAGGCTGTCTTCGTTAGTCTGTTGGGGTGCCTGTGTCTTCCTGGGCTGGGGTTCGGTCTGTGTGTTTCTGGGAGTGTGTGCTGGCAGGAGGCATTGGTAGCACTCAGGCCACACATGGGCCCACCTCTGACTTCAGGCATCTGCCATTGCTCCTGCGTCCCTGTCTGTGGAGTGGCCCTCCAGGAGCCAGCCTTGTCCAGTTGCTCTCGCTTGGTCTCCTTCACTCTGGTTTTTATCGTTTTGGCCCTGCTATCTGTGTTCAGCATGCTGCTCTTTTCCTGGCTCCTTGAAGTGTGCGGTCAGGGGCTGAGACCCCTTCTGTGCAGCTGCTGTAGCCCCTGACCCCTCTTCCACCTGTGGGTTGTTTAAGAGCGTGTTGCTTACTTTTCACTGACTGGGGTTTTGTTTTCCTTCTGTTACTGATTTGGAGTTTCACTTCACCATGGTCAGAGAAGATGCTCGTATGTTTCTGGCTGATTGTTTTGTGTCCTGGTGCGAGGCATCCTGGAGGGTGCCCATGTGCGCCGAGGGGGGTGCGCCTGCTCTGGAGCACAGTGTGCAGTCTTGCTGGCCTGCTCTCTCGATGTCTGTCCCTCCTAACTTAAAGAGGTGTTGGGCTCGAGCTGTTGTAGTACAACTGTCGTTCTCCCAAGTCCTCTTCACCCCCGTTCCTGTGCTCAGTGGCTCTCCTGTTAGAGGACAGTTTGTGATCTTGTATCTCCTCGACTGACCCTGTCAGTGCGTGATGCCCTTCTATCTCGCGATGACTCTTGACCCCAAGTCTGTGCTGCCCATGTGTGAGCTCGGCCACCCCAGCTCTTTTGTTACCAGTTGCATGGAGTATGTCTTCCCCTCCCTTCACTTTGAACTCATTCGTGCCTTTGGATCTGAAGTGACTCCCTCACGGGCTGGACGGGCAGTTCAGGCTCTTCCCGGCAGTCTGCCCTTTGGTGGTGGGGCTTCATCCACGCGCACTTGGTGGGCACCCTGTGCTGTGACAGGGAGTGCTCCCGCCTGCCCTTCGTCTTCTGTGGGTCTTAGCGCTTGTCCCCCCAGCTTCTGCCACCCTTCTGCTGTGCCGTTTTGATTCCCTTCTCACATCCTCTCTGTGTGTTTCTAAGTTCTCTTCGTGGTCAGGTGGGGATCATGGTAACCTTGAACTCACGATGTGGGAGTCCACCCACAGCCACTGCTGGCCCGTGCTCCCACCACATCTTGGTACGTTCACTGGTGGAGATTATATACTGTGCCTTCAGCAGGTCTGGGTTCTCCTCCCCGGGCAGGGTCTGCTCACGGGCCGTTCTCTTTTTAAATCTTACTTGTATGTTCCTTTTATACTCCGCAGGAGTTGCTTCAGGTGACATCCGGCGTCTGGAATGTGGCTGGTTGGGTGTTGAGCCTTCAAACCTGTCTGGTGGCAGCCTGTTCAGTGGATAGTTTGGCTGGGTGTGGAGTTCTAGGGGCAAAATCCCTTTCCTTAGAATTTTAAGGAATTGCCCCATTATCTTCTAGTGTCCCGTGTTCTGACAAGAAATCTTATGCCAGTCTGACTCTCGTTATTTTAAATGTATCTTTTCTGAAGGTGTTTTAGATTTTGTCTTTAATGCTTTTGAATTCTGAGATTTTGTGGTGTTGGGTCCAGGCATGTTTGTGTTTTCATTCTTCTCGTTTTTATACTAATGGTTAGCCTTGTGTCCTTAGCCCGAGTAGATCAGAGTACCTCAAGTTTCCCAAGACGTCGCTGGCTGGGCTGAACAGGTGGCGGTGGGTGGGTGCGGTCTGCCGTGAGGATGGGCTCCTCCAGTGAGAGCCACGTCTTCGCCTGAGGTAGTGGTCCTCAGTGCTGGCCGCACATTGGAATCACCCAGAGCTGTGGGCACCAGTGCTGAGTGCCGCCTCTCTGGTCTGGAGTACAGTCCTGCATTGGGATCTAGAAGTGTTCCAGGGGATTCTGAGGGACACTGGGGTTGAGAGCTACTGCTCTAAAGTTCAGCCCTTCGCCTCGGACCGGTCAGCACTGTGGGCGCCCACGCTGGTCAGTCCTGCGTTGTCACCATCATCCCCGTCACCTTGTGCGTCTGGAAGATGTTAATGTTTTCCGCAACTCATTTCTGTCTTGTCTTCACTTGGTTTGAAATAAAAAGCTCAACAAACCGTGGCCATGGACCACAGCACACGGAGCCATCTGCCCCTGAACTGGCCTACCCGCCCTGACACCCGTGGCTGAGAGGCTGCGACTTCCCCGCTGACTCGCAGCAGGTGCGGAAGCGCACATTGGCTTTCAGGGAAGACCCCTGCCCGGCAGCTGGGGTGGAGGGCACGTGGGAGCCTGTGCGGTCGGTGCAGTGCACCTGTTGGCTTCTCGCAGGAGGCGCTTCTCCTGAGTGTTTCCTGTGCAGGGAAGGCTGGCTGGGCCGGCCAAGCACGGCTCCAGGTGTGTGCTCGGCAGTGCTGGTGGTTTACTCCAGTGACGACTCCAGGGGTCCCAGCAGCACACTGCTCACTGTGTGCCAGCTGCTGAGGTCCCCCTGTGGGGGAGGTCAGACCCTCCGGGTGAGTCACTGACACGCAAACACTGGGCTTCCTCGAGGTGGTCCTGTTCACGCAGCTTCCCTGCCTGCCGAGCCCAGGGTGGCGGGAGCAGCGCCTGCCCTGCTCACCGAGGCTGGCTCCTCTCCTGCACCCGCACCCTTGCGCAGCTCTCTGAGCAGCACGGCTGTTCCAGTGTGCTCTTCCCTGTTCTCCAGCAGCTCTCTGGCCCAGGTTCTTAGGAGGTGGCTCTGTGCCCACCTTGCTCTGCTCCGGTGGCTGGACTTGGCCACAGCATGTCCTGAGGGCATGAGCCCCTGGGCTGGGAGTCTGGGCAGGTGGCCTCCCTGGTCATTTCCTCTGCTCATTTCTAAGGGCGGGTCATTCGCTAACTGGAAGCTGGCTAGGCACTAGGGTTCAATGCTGGAAATCAGACTGTGGCCGTGGTGAACTGAGAAGGCCCTGTCTGGGTGGATGCTCCGAGAACCTGGGTGAGCCCCAGCAGGTCCCCGTGGGGTAGGAGCTGGCCGAGTGCTACCAGGATCAGGACAGGACTGCACCGCAGCCTCGTGCCTCCTCCTCACGGCAGAACAGGGAGTGCAGGGGGCCAGCTGAGCCCACACTGGGCATTCCCTGGGATGGTGCTTGTCTGGACTTGGAACACCAGGTTCATTCTTTCAGCCTGTGCACATCTGTTTGGCTGTGTCACTTCTGGGTGGCATAGATCCTGAAGCCATCCTGTTGGCACGCTCTGCTGGGGATGTGGGTTCCCTTCTTCCAGGGGAAGTGGCTCCCTTGCCCTGCCCTGCCTGTGGCATCCAGGCCGACCTTGCTGAGTGCTGATTCTGCACATCATCCCTATTCAGAAGGCCCTGGCGGAGACCCCTGCCCAGCCTGACAGCCCACTCCTCCGGTGCTCCCGGGCTGCTCAACACCCTGCCACCGACTGGGTGAACAAGGCCCTCCGGTCCTCCTTCCCGGTGGCCACTGCCCTGTTTCTGAGGCCAGGCTATGGGTGTCTCGTCTCTGCTGCTGGCTGGCGCCCTGTGCTCAGCGTTGGAGGGCATTGCCCACACTGGTGTGTGCAGCCTGGGCTGCTCTTCCTCACTGCTGAGCATCTCCTGTTTCCCTGTCCGCATTTAGGCAGCTCTAGCACAGGGGTCTTAGGACAAGTGCTGCCCGGGTGACCCGTGGAGCTCTGCTGTGTCTGTGTCAAGCTGCCGTGCAGGTGCTCAGGGTGGCGGACACTGGCAGCGACCTCAGCTGGGAGAGCACAGCTGCCCCTGCAGCAGAGCCCTGGACTGTCCCGGCCCTTTCCCTTTTTCAGCTCTGCCTGAGGCTGGTGGGTACCTGTCTTCACACCGATGCCCGTCACTGCATGTGGGTATTCTCCACTATGTCCTCATTGTCCTTCCAAAGCCAACGTGATTGGGGGATGCAAACTGTTCTCAGGTTCCTTGGAGTGTAAAGTACACTGAGCTTTATGTGGTCAAACACTGAATCATTAGAGCTTTTTTCTCTTTCTTCCAACAGTTGGATATTCTAAAAATCAAGCAATTGCACAGAGCTCAGGGCCTTACCTTTGCTTCTTGGATTCAGTAAGTACCTCTTTTGCTTTGTGTGTAATGAGCACACATGTTGGATGAGTAGTGACCACACGTTTCAGCTTGGCTCTTGAAAACCACTTTTCTCTGTTACGATCAGACTTAGAGGTCAAAGTTGATGGGTTGTTGCTGTTAATTGCCAGAGCATGTAGTGAATCAACCATAGACAGAGGACAGGAAGATGCAAAACTGCATCACAGAGAGAGTGTGAACAAAGTGGAGATGGAGTTGAGATTACAGGCTGAATGGGAAGATCCCGTGGGCCTGGCGGCCACACCAGAGTGGGCAGATTGGCAGAGGTGTGGGTGTGAACACCCAGGGGCAGGTGGCCTGCAGAGGCCCAAGTCAAACAGCCTGAACTACGACATCTAAATGTTTAATCAGGTGCAGTTGAAATTACTGAGATGCTTTTGAAAACCAAATTAGGGATGTGTTGTAAACAGGTGAGTGTCAGTGGTGACGGTGCCCTTGGCGTGCTCATGCCCCGGCTCCTGGAGCTCCCCACCAGTGTCCCAAGAAAGGATCTCCGCACTAAGGTGCAGGAGATGTGTACAGCCCACATTACAGACAAGCGAATAGGCGATGGCAGCGACACAGAGTCCACGGGAGGCTGTCGCCTGCTGGGCGCACTCCAGACTGCAGGCCTGTGATGGTGGGTACATTTGGATTGGGGTCTGCTTTTAGGCACAGCAGGGTGAAGCTTTATCCTTGCTCGTCCCTGCCTCCAGGCTCCTGCAGGGCGACGAGGCTCCTGCCCTGGCTGCTGTGCTCCTGGGGCCGGGATCTGCTCTGGCTCAGCTGAACTAACAACGCACAGAGGAGTGTCTTGTCCTGTGCTGCCTGGAGCTGCCCTTCACACTCAGCTCCGTACCAGCTGTGGTGCGCGTGGAGTCTGGGGAGTTGGCACACCTCGAGCAGGCCAGCTGAAACTGCGTGCCCCACAGCAATGCTCCCAGAAGCAGAGGCCGGGCCTTCTCGTATTGTGGACTCCTGGCCCCAAGCCTCAGCTCTGGCTTCCTTGCTCTTGTCTTAGACCCCAATACCTCAGATCTCTCCCATGAGCTTCCACGTGCTACAAGAAATCAGGAACATGCTCAAGTTACTCGGCAAGGCAGCCTCGACTTGTGCAGGAGGGCTGCCACTGCGTCTGGCTGGCAGGCGCAGCTGGGCGGCACTCCCTGCTTGTACCCCCTACGCAGCACTGCCCTCGCCCTGACAGGGGAACTCGGGGTTACAGTCCACGCGATTGGCTGATTTTAAAGCTGGGCGGGCAAAGCGAAGGGCTGTAGCTAAAATGGCCACAACTGGATCTTACATCCTCGTCGAGGCTAAATACTATATTCTGAAAATGGACCACTGGACTTTCTACTTCTCACAAGAAATAGAATGCCCCGCTCAACTTCCCCCTTTTTCTTTGTACACCTTTTGGTCTCATCTGGGGCCTTTGGTAATGGGTTCTGCCCTTCCGGCAGTTCAGATTGCCGTCCGGAGATCAGGAGCACTTGGTAGGGGCCTTTCCAGCTCAGTTAAGGCTTGTCTTCTTTCCGGGTCTTGATTAAAGTCAAGCGGCCAGGCTGGAAGTGATGAGTTGCAAACTCCACAAGAGGAGTCTGAGCAGCAGCTTGTAATAATCATACCAGCAAAAG
>CM053402.1:155939-204576 GCA_028644305.1 Xerus rutilus
CTGAGGTTTGTCAGGGGTCACTTCTGGGAACTTGTGAGAAGCTTCTTGGCTCCTTTGGCTTTTCCTCTATCAGTGGTGCCATCTGCCAGGATGGGTCAGGGCCTTGCTGACCACGTGTGGCTTCCCCTGGAAGCACCAGGGACATTTCCCTCTCCTGTGACCCTCCTCTTTGCAGAATGTGCACTGGTTGGCTTCCTGTCCTCCAGGGTCCTCTTGGTCCCCCTGGTCAGGAGGTCAGGTGAGTCACCAGAGTTGTAGGGCCAGCCCTCAGAGGGGGTCCTGTCATTTCCTGGGTCCTGGCTGACGTAGAGGGCAAGGGCCAGAATATTGGCTGCTCTTTCCTTGGCCTTTTTACTTCCTTGACTTTGGTCTCCAGGTTTTGGTTTTAAACATCCAGCAGGCCATTTTCACCAGTCTTGAAGTAGGAGTACTGGGTTTTATTTTATTTTATTTTTTTATTTATTTATTTTTTAATTTTTTTTTTAGTTGTTGATGGATCTTTATTTTATTCATTTATTATTTATATGTGGTGCTGAGGATCGAACCCAGTGCTTCACGCATGCTAGGCAAGCGCTCTACCACTGAGCTACAGCCTCAGCCCAGGAGTACTGGGTTTTAAACTTCAATGTCTATAGTCTTATCATTACCCCTTCCATTTAACTGGGGTCAGCATTAGCAGGAAGCCAGCATCATAATCTATCGGTCCTGTAGGCAGTGGCTTATTATCTCAGATTTATGCAGGTGGTTCCCTTAGAAGCAGTACTTCTGCAAAGCATTAACAGGCAACAGTTATAAAGTTCTATAGGGGACATACTTTTAACCATTTTAAAAGACTTGTATGCTTGGATAACATGAATACATCTAATATACAAAAGAAAGCTGGTAATAATATGGTATTACAGGTGCACCAATGTTCTTATATTAACTAAATTTAACTTTAAAAAAAGTTTAGGGGCTGGAGTTGTGGCTCAGTGGTAGAGCACTTGCCTAGCATGTGTGAGGCACTGGGTTCGATTCTTAGCACCACATATAAATAAATGAATAAAATAAAGGTCCATCAACATCAAAAAAAAATAAAAAAAAAAAAAAGTTTAGAATCCATAGTGTAGGGTAAGTGTAATCACAGGCCTACACACGTAAGCAAAGTACAATAAAGTATAAAATTCAAAATATAACTTTAACTCTCTTCCATGGTATTATGGTTTGTGTGTGAAGTGCCCCCCAAAGCTCACATGTGAGACAACGCAAGACGGCCGAGAGAAAATGATTGGGTCATGAGAGCCTTAACCCAATCAGTGAGCTAATTACCTGATGGGATTTATTAAGTGGGGGCCGGAGGCAGGTGGGGTGTGGCCAGAGGACGTGGGGCTTTGGGTATGTATTTGTATCTCTCTCCTCCTGACCCCACATGAGCTGTTTCCCTCTGCCTCGAGCCCCAAGGAGTGGAGCCTGCTGTCTATGGATGGAGACCTCTGAAACCGAGAGCCCATGAGTAACCTCTCCTCCTGTACGACTGTTCTGGGCAGATCCTTTATCACAGCAGGGAGAAAGCTGAGTAGAACATGTTTAGGAAACAGTCTTCATGATCAGAAATAGACTTTTTATTGGATGTATAAATTCATCTCATTACCATAATAATGAGATAATCGTGTGTGTGTGTGTGTGTGTGTGTGTGTGTGTGTGTGTTGGTCTTAAGGTTCCATGGTGTGGCCTTGAGGTCCTGTGATTCTGGAAGAATCTGTGGACTTCCTGGGATTCTGTGCAGTCATTTGTGTTGGTCTTACAGTTCTGTGCTGTGGCCTCGAGGTCCTTTGGTTCTGGAAGTTTCTGTGGGCTTACTGGGGATTCTGTGTGATCATGTGTGGTGATCTTGCATGCTGTGGCCAGGAGGCTCTGTGGTTCTGGAAGGCTCTGTGGGCTTCCTGGGGATTCTGTGTAGTTGTGTGAGTGTAGTGGTGGTGTTGCATGCTGTGGCCCTGAGGTCTCGTGGTTCTCGAAGCTTCTGTGGGCTTCCTTGGGATTCTGTGCAGTTGTGCGTGGTGGTCTTGCGTGCCGTGGCCTGGAGGTCTGTGGTTTTACGTAAGTAGCCTTTGGTCTCTGCCTGGTTCCGCCGAGTTCCTGAATCCCATGTTGTCTCGTGGGGTCCGTGTGTCCTGTGCTCTGCCGAGGCAGCTCTTGCTGCTGCTGGTTGGGCTGGGACTGGTCACTGGAAGCCATGCAGAGCCTGGCACCTCCCAGCCTCCAGGGAGTGTTGGCTGAAATTGAGCTGATAACCGTGGTGCCCACCTGACAGCCTCCACAAACTCTAAGCCATGGCCCCTGTCCTTTCCTTGGGCCCCCGGACCTTGCAGCACAGCAGGCACCTGCATCCCTCAGGGTGTCCTTAGCAGAGGTGTGTTTCCCAAGGCCTGTGAGCCTCCTCATGGAGCCCAAGGGGCTGTGGGGCATGGGGATCCTGGGCCAGAGCTGCGGCCGCCTCCCCGCCCCTGTGGGTCTGCTGCAGGAATCCGACAGGCGGAGTAGGACCACAGTGTGCGTAGGGAGGACCACTCCTCCCCACAGCACGAGAGAGTGTGGTCACCCCAGCCCCACGCCAGCAGAGCTCCTGGACCCACTGCTTGGGGGGAAGGGGTCCCTGCAGTTGCAGGGTGCTGGGTGGGTTTGGGGAGAAGATGGTGGCCCAGGACAGCATGTGTGGCCTACAGACTGGCCATGGCTGCTCTCCGTGGAGCATGAAGAGGAGCCCATGTGGAGACGGCGGCAAGACTGAAGCCTGGGTGGCCTGCAGGCAGAAGGCCTCTGTGACACAAGCCTTGTTCTTGGAAGCTCACAGCAGGGCCTGTCGACAGGCATCACCAAAGCCTCTCCCACGAGGGGCAGGGGGCATCCAGGACCTCCCCATGTCTGCTGGGCTCACAGCAGTCCGCGCCGATGGTAGAGCTGGTGCTGGAGGATGTGTGTCACCTGGCTGTGCACTGCAGTGGGCTCCGAGGGGTGGGTCTGAGCCTCGTCCTCCGAGGACTCCTGGCCAGGCAATTCCCAGCTGAGCCTGCAGCTCTCGTTTGTCTGAAGGCCAGCTTTGTGTGTGTGCGTCTGTGTGAAGGTGAGCCTGGCTGTTCACAGCCAGTCAGCCCACTGTCCCTGCCCCTTTTTGTGCCCAGGCCATGGACCCCCAGGCCTCCTCCGGGGGGGCCGCACTGGAAGCTGACTCCTGGGACCTGCAGCTCTGACTAGTGCAGCCCCGCGGGTGTGTCCTGCTGCAGGGCCGGTCCATTCTGAGTCAGTGCTCTTCACAACACAGCAGCGTCTCTTTCCGGCCTCGGTGGGAGTCTTGCACACAGCGGGACAGACCAGGGTTGGGTTGGCTTAGCTCACAGGGGAGAGGAGGCCGTGTCAGCATGCTGGCAGGAGCCCTGGAGGCGGAGGGCCTGGCTCTTGGCTCTTGCAGGGTGGCCCTTGCATCCCTAGGGGTGCTTTAGTTCACCCACCTCTGTTTAAAATGATTGTCCTCCCAGGGATGATACTCCCGGTTTCCCCGTTGGGTGTGCTGGTGCCTGCGTGACCATACCTGGACCTGCAGCCCCAGGCAGGAGAGCCACTGTGCCAGGGACCCGCCTGCACCCAGCACCAGCCCAGGCTGGCTTCTGCGCCTGCTTGCTGGGTGTGCAGGCTCTGAGCCTGGGTTCAGAGAGGGACGCACAGCCATCCTTGTCCTGCGTCCTCCACGCACCTCGGGTCTGAGCTGATGCGAGTTGGTAGATGTGGGCGGCTGCAGAGAGTTGGCTTTGGGTGGACTCTGATAGTGGCTGCGCTGAGCAGAGCGTTGTGGACAGCCCAGTGGTCTTCCTTGGCCTCCTCAAGCACGTGGCAAGCTGGGCCCTACCAGCTAGATGATGCCACACTCCCAGTGACCAGGCCACTTCCTGTAGGCACAGAGTTCCTCTGCTCGGCGTCTGGCCACTCTTGGAATGGTCAGGACTTTGATTTTCCGGGGGTGTGTGCGGCTGCCTACCCCTGACCTCCCATTGGCCACCCTTTCTTGCTGCTTGTCGTGGGTGGTGACCTTGAACTTAAAATGTGCTCTTCCCGCAGGATGACGTAATGATGCCCGGAAGGGTGAGACTGCAGCACGAGGCTGCTCTCCAGCACCCCACCAGCGTGAGTACCGCCACCCAGACAGGCCGGGTCTGAGCCGGCGCGCCTCTGAGCACGGAGGCACCCTCCCCCACAGAGGATGCAGAGGAGCTGCCCCTTGGGTGGGGAGCACTGGGCACTTTAAAACTGAGCCAGACGGGGTTTTGCAGTGCTGGGCTGAGACCCCAGGGCCTGTGCGTGCTCACAAACCTCCACCACTGAGCTGCTCTCAGCCAGCTGGTTGTTCTTAGCTGCTGTGAGAATATCAGGTGCTGCAGGAGATCTGGCACGTGTCCCCGGCCACTTGGCAAGGCAGACGTCACCTCTGCAGGAGGGCTGCCCCCGACCAGAGTCTGGCCAGCAAGCCCACCTAGGCATCAGCCCTCCTGCTCAGTCCCTAGTGCCGCCCTGCCCCTGGCTCTGACAGGAGGAGCTCGGCCACAGTCTGCCCAGCTGGCTAATGTGAAAGGGGTGGGCAGAGGGAAGGACCATAGTGAAACCTGCTGCGGTTGGATTCAGGTTGAAAAGCTCAAAGTGGCCACCGCTGATCTTAAGCCCAGTTTTACGCGTAAGGCTGAACACCACATTCTGCAAACGGAGCACAGACTTTCCATTTCTCACGTGTGTTAGAAGCCAAGCCCTCACTCAAGGGCGCAGGCTGAGCCCTGAGCGTCCGCTGGGAGCCCTGAGCGTCCGCAGCTCCCAGCCCTCCCCAGGAGCCCGTTCCAGCCATCCTGCTGGGGACAGAGCCAGCGTGTCCCATCCAGCCCATCTCTGGTGGCTGCAGTTGCCTGAGGCCCCGGGTCCCAGCTCATCCTCCCCAGGGACAAAGGGAGGCAGGGGCCACTGTCCCAGGCAGCTCAGCTGACGGTGGCTGTGGCCACCTGCTTTGTAACACAGTGCTGCCCTCTTTCCAGGACAGGCCGCTGCCTCCCCGGGGGGGCAGGGCAGGGCAGTGCTCGACTCCGTGTCCCCGGCCTGGCATCCGTGTGCACACCCTGGCGTCTGCCCGGCTCTCCTCTCTGAGAGGGCCTCTCTGAGGCGGAACTGCCCGGCCGGGCGGCCTTCCCCGCCCAGCACGGTTCCTGCCCTCCAGTTGGTGTCCTTGGGCAGCTCCGAGCATGGCTCACTTTGCTGCTTTGGAGACATTTGGCTCCTTTTACTTCTGTCCCGCTTCCTTGTCTCAGACCCGTGGGTCTCGATGCCCGCTGGGCGGTGGTGGCTGGCTGTGTGGACACAGGCCCTAGGGTCTCCTGTCCTGGAACTGGTGGTGTTTCACCCTCGGGCCCCAAGCTGGATACTAGGACACTTCCTCCCTGTGCTGAAATTGCTTGTGTTGCTTAAGGCTGGACATTAGTCACACAAATGCGTGCTCATCCTGCCAGTAGGAAGGAGGGGGCACGCTGGCCATGCCTGGACTCTCCAGGCCCCTTGGCTCACCCAGGTGGCCTGAGCGGCCCACTGGCTCTTGAGAGTGGTGCTGTCCAGCTGGGCATGAGCCAGACCAGCCTGCAGCCCTCAGACTGCCTGCCTCGCACTGCCCGCCCTTGGTTGCTGCCCCTGGCTCTCTGTACCTGGGCTGTCGGGGAGCACCCGAGGCACACAGGCAGCTGGCGGGGGGGTGTGGAGGCAGGCAGGGTGTGGCTCGCTCTCCTGGGAGCAGAGGTGCCACGTGGCTGCCCCTGGGTGGCACAGGGGGTCCCAGGCTTGGGGTTAAGGCCCCAGGATGAAGTCAGGGTCTTCTTCGGGCACGTCTGCCCAGGCTCTGACAAGGGTCATGGGCTGACAGTTCAGAACCATGCCACCCTCTGCAGCTCTCAGTGGCATCTCTTCAGATGAATGGTGATCTCTAGGGACGCTCATGAACTTGGCAAAGATGCAGGCTGTCAGGTTGGGCTGGCCAGGGAGTCCAGGTCACTGCTTCTCTGGCCGAGCTTCTGGTAGGTTCTCTGGATACCTGCCCAGCGTGCGAGAGAGGACGTGCCACCCACCCTCCTCCCAGCTGTGCTGTGCCGCTGCCCTTCCTTCTGGTCCTTCCATGCCGTCAGTGGCTGCGCCATGCAGCATCAGCCTGGGAAAGGGCGGGCAGGGGCTGGGGCTGCAGGCCCAGAGGCCGCAGCAGGTCTGCAGTGGTCAGTGACATCACTGTTGCTCTGAGCAAGTGCTGTCCTCCTGCTCCCACTCCACTGTCACTCACAATCCCTTGCCAGAGAGCAACTCTGTCAGGACAGAGAGACCCTGGAAGGGGTGCCCAGCTGGCACCCGCCGTGGTCATGGCAGACTCCGGGCTTCCCCTGCAGAGCGCCAGGCAGCCTCTCTACTTCTGAGCACTCAGCACAGAGCCCAGGTCTGGAGTGGGAGGTGGGGCAGGGTCAAGGAAGCCTCGCGCTGGCTCAGGGCCCAGCTTGCCAGAGGCCTTCTTGGGGGTCACCTGCACAGAGGCTCAGGACAGAGCTGTGGGACGTGGCGCGTGGGGAGCGCAGAGGCCTCTGCTGCTTCCCTGTGCATCTGCAGAAGCCCTAGCCTGCTCCACAAGGCCATGCAAGGTCCAGAGCCACCGTCACGCCTGTGCCCGCCGGCTGTGCCTGGCACTGCCACCATTCTCCTGCTGTCCTCCTGGCCCAGCGTCCTGTCCAGAGCAGTGAGGCTGGAACGATGGAGTGAGAAGTGGACCACAAATGGAGAAGCCACTTCCTGAGGGTCCTTGCTGCATGGAGAGCCATTGCCACGGCTGAGGTGCCGCTGTGGGAGGCTGAGACGGCCCTGGCAGATGGTTGGGTCACCTGCTGGACACATGCCAGAAGAGCACCTGCTCAGCCCCTCCTGGAACCTGGGCCAAAGGGGGTTCCATGGCCCCACCTGCCTGGGCCAAGGGTGCTGGTCCTGCTCTCAGCCGGGCCACATGTCATCAGCAAGCCTGCCTGGAGGCCCCCTCTGTCACAGCTACGTTGCACTTGGCCAATCCTGATACCTGGGGTAGCTGTGTGTGTGTGTGTCCGTTGGGCAAAATGGGCCTGCGGGGCGGGCTCTTCTGGGTGACAGGTGAGGAAGGCACAAGGGACCCGAGCAGCTTTGCAGGCGCTCCCAAGGCCACCACAGAAACCCTGCAGTACCACCATACCCTCTTGCAGGATAGCTCCTCCAGGGAGACTACAGAAAGCCCTTCGCTTCAAACCAGCAGTTCAGGCAAGGCGACACCAGTATCAAAAATACAGCATTGGTGGGGCGCAGCGGCCATGCCTGTGATCCCAGCTCCTTGGAGGCTGAGGCAGGATGGCAAATTCTGGGCAGCTTAGGAACCCTGCCTCAAAATTAAAAGGGCTGAGAGTGTAGCTCAGTGGTCAAGCACCCTGGATTCAATCCCTAGTGCCCCCCAGGACAACGTTGGCTCAGGGGCTCTCACTGAGGACTGGACTCTGCTGCCCCTGACATGCCTGGTTCCTCTCTGCAGCCAAGGGCAGGAGAAACTCTCTGCTTCTGCCATAGGGCCCCTGAAAACTCCAGTGCTCTGCCTGGAAGCCCATGTTGGAGTGTGACCCCGACGTCCACAGGGGCAGGTTCTGTGCAGGCCTCTTTCTGTCTGGAGTACCCTGCCCCTTCCTCCACTATGGTGGGCCCTATAGCAGTTTGTGTGGATTGCAGGTGTGGGGGCTGGGGCAGGGGTGAGAAGCCAAAGGGCGGGGCAAGGGAGTCGGATTGAGTCCAGGAGGCGCAGGGCAGGGCCAGGGGAACCAGCCTGCGTGTTGGTGGGAATCGGGAGAGGAGGGAGCTTCAGGGCTGCGGCAGGTGCTCTGAGATGGGCAGTGCCAGTTCAGGGCAGAGCCACCTGGGGAGCGAGCCTCTGTGCCAGGCATGGGGCTGCTACCCTGAGGCCCAGCCCAGCACGCTCCTGAGGCTGTGGCCATGATTTTCTCAGGTTGAACCATGGTCCAGAAGTGAGGCCACAACTGGAAATAATCATGTTCAGTCTTCATCTGAGCACACTAAGGCACGGCCACCAGCCGAGGGCAGTGTCAGCCAAGACCCTGCCATCCTCGAGTGGGAGCAGGCGGCCTCTGCCCTCCCCTGGCCCCAGTGCCTTGCCCGCCTCCACCCGTCCTTGGCTTCCAGCTGCTGTCTGGCAGGTGCCCAGTCAGTGAGTTACACTCAGTGTGGAATGCCTGCTGCTGCACGTCGGCTGAGTCCTGCCTGCTGTCTTCACAGATCATAGGGTGCCGTGTGAGGAGAGACCCCCCGGGCTCCACCGAGCGGTACACACGCTGGATCAACCAGCTGGCGCCCGACCAGCTTCTGACACAGGTAATAGCTTGCTTGTCCCGGTCCAGGCTGTCCTCCTGGGGGCAGCCTCTTAGAGCCCTGGGGCCATGTCCTGCTCAGTGCCTGCTGGCCCTGGGCCATGTCCTGCTCAGTACCTGCTGGGGTGTGGTTTTGTCTTCACTCTGTCCACAGATGGACTGGACACAGTGTGCTAACTAGACAGCATCCAGGTGGGGCACAGACCAGCCCCATGGAGATACGACAGCTCAGGCCGAGGCAGGTTCCCACCTTGGACACTGACCACAGGCTGCTCTGACCCTCGAGCAGCGGTGTTTCAGAATCTCCAGTGTCCCTGACATGTTCCTGGAATCAGGTAGACATGCAGTGTCACAGCAAGCGCAGCCCATACAGAGCAGGGTGGCTTCAGCAGTGATGGGGCAGACGGGCAGCAGGTGGAGGGTGGATATGGCGGGAGGGGGAGGTGGCGGCAGGTAGAGGGTGGACGTGGCAGCAGGTGGACAGGGATGTGGCAGTAGGTGGAAGGGGACGTGGCGGCAGGTGGATGGTGGATGTGGCAGCTGGGCAGGGTGGACTTGGCTCTTCGAGCGTGCATGGAGCTGCAGTCAAGGTGGAAGTGAGTTGGACGTGGTATGTGGCACCAGATGGTGATCAGCAACCACTGTCCTGGGTCTAAGTGGTGGGCATTGTTAGATCAGTGCTTGTGGCCATTCTCTGTGGGGTCCCTAGGCCACACACCCACAGCAGATGGAGACTGTCTTGCCCTTGAATCAGGACAAGGCAGAGGCCAAGGGCAGGCATCTGCCCTAGGGTCCTGGCCACCATTCATGTCCCTGGACTGCATGTGAGTAGACATCCTGCTCTCTGCAAATTCATGAGCACCCAGAACAGACACTGTAGGCGGGGCTGCTCCACATGGAGGAACGTGACCCCAGCCCCTGGAGGGCCACCTTCCTGGCACCAGCTGGCAAGGGAGGCAGCAGCACCATCCACTGAAGCCACTGGCCAGCCTGGGCACAGGCTGGGCAGCAAGGCTGCCCATAGGGCTCCCAGCAGCCGCAGCAGACACCTGGTGCTTGCTGACGGAGCAGGGGACACTGCTTCCTAGCATTCCTAGCATAGGCCCCCTGTCCGCAGGGCCTATGGATAACGCTTCCTCTTTGGGTTTCATTATTTTTTTTTTTTTAATATTTTTTTAGTTGTAGATGGACACAATGTCTTTATTTTGTTGCTTTGTATGTGGTGCTGAGGATCGAACCCAGGGCCTCACGCATGCAAGGCAAGCGCTCTACCGCTGAGCTACAATCCCAGCCCCTCATTATTTTTTTATTATAGAAATTTGTAAAATTATACAAAGTGAGAGGTTAGAAAACAACGGCCTGCCTGTTGCTTCCCTTACCAGGCTGGAGGCCTTGGTTATCTGCACCCAGCTCCGGATCATTTCCTCCTGGCCTGTGACAGACAAGGCTCGAGAACAGTCCCCATCACACCTACGGGATCCGTGGTGGTGCTGCAGCGTCACCCGGCATCCACAGTGTTTCGTTTCTTCTGTGATTTTATGATGTTTTTCTTTCCTCATCTCCTTCCTCTTCTTCCTTTTTTTAATAATCCACTAGTTTGAGTGGGATTCAAATGTCCGCATATTGCTGTTGCTAGCAAATCGATCTTTTCCTTGAACTGTGTTGAAGATGCTGATAATTTGGCCCCCAGAGCTGTTGACAGTGGGACTTGCTGGTCACACCTCCTTGGTCTCATGTAACAAACTCCTCAGTCCTTGGGCTTCTGGCAGATTGAACAGTGATCTAGAGAGGTTTCTCTTTTGCCTGTTTCGAGACGGCTTTTTCGATGTGTACCTGATGTCTGATATTTCACATGAAGAGTCTGGCTGTGATTGCATACCCCGACCCCCACCGTGACCTAGCAGTCTGTCCACCACCCCTCTTTCCCGGGTCCACACCCTACCTCTCCCAGCACCGAGCATGCACAGATCCACCTTCTGGCTGTGGGCCTGTGTCTGCAAGGCTGCACGTGAACGGTCCCCAAGTAGCTGCCCCTCTCTGGCTGTCCCACTGTACACCCACCCTGGGGCGCCCGTGGCCCAGCTGCCAGAGCTGCCTCTCTGCATGGCTTGCTGGTCCGGGTGGATGGCCGCAGCTTGCACGTGCTACCATGGGAGGACACGTGAGCCACTCAGTTCTCGGCTCGTCAGACAACGTGGGGGTGCACCTGTGCAGGTCTGAGGGGTGCAGGCATGCGTGGCCCTCCTGGGCGAAGCTCAGATGTGGGGCAGCTAGTTCACGGGAGGCACAGGCTTCACCCAGGTGTCTTCAAGATGCCGCCGGCGCCCATGCCCTGCCACCCTTGGTGAGGTCTGCTGTTCTCCTTTCCCTGAGTCCGGTAGGCATGTATGGCCTCTCGCTGGTTTTAGTTTTCATGTCTGCCGTGACTAATAGTCTTGAGCATCTTTTCATGGGCTTTTGTTTCCTGATGTCTTTTTTGCTAGTGTTCAAACTTTTGCCCATTATTTTATTGAGTTGTTTGCATTTCTGGTATTGAATTTCAAGAGTTGTTTATATATTCAGGATGCAACTCCCTTATCAGACAAAGACTTTCAGGTGTTTTTCTGAGTCTGTGGCTTGTCCTTTCATTCTTACAATTCTGCATTTCAAAGAGAAGTTCACGATTTTGATGAACTCTGATTTACCAGTATTCCTTTATGGATTGTGCTCTCACATCATACGTAGGAAACCTTTGGCTAGTCAGGTTCACAAAGGTTTCTCTTGTGTTTTCCTTTTTAAAGCTGTATGGTTTCAGGCTTCACGTGTAGGTCTCTGGTCTTTCCTCAGTTACCTTTGGGATGTGGCCGAGTTGCTGTCCTCCTCACTCAGGTTCCACAACAGAGCACCGCCCCAGGTGGTGGGCATCAGTTTGTACCCACAGCCTACGTGTCTGCCAGGCCTTGTCCTGGCATGCACACAGCCTCCACGCCATGTCCTCACGTGGCTGAGGGAGAGTGAGCAGGGACCCCGTCCTGAGAGCCACACCACCATGACCCTCTGCGTCTGCCGAGCTCCCATCTCCAGACGTCGGCCAGCCGGGATCAGGGCTCAGCCCAGGACCTTGGAGGACACGGTCAGTCCATGTGTGTGGCTGGACCTCACGCTGCGCTGTGGAGCCCCACACAGCCTGGTCCTGGAGGCGTGCCCTCCCCACACGGCCTCCACGCCGACACCAGGGTTGCGGTGGGTGTGTGGCTTCCCTGGACTCGTGTGCGCCCCGCGACCTGCTCCCTTGGCACACTGCCTTGCTCCCAGGGCTCCATGGTGATTCCTGAAGGGACCTCGTCCTCCTCGTGGTTCTTTGGCATTTTCATACGAAATCTGAAATCAGCACCTTTTCTACAAAACAGCGACAACAAAACACTCAGCCAGACCCTGATGCACATCACCCGTGAAGATCGACGCAGAGTGGATCAGAGACAGATCCTGGTAGCTGAGCCCGCAGAAGGTGCAAGTGCAGCTCAGGGCGTTGGGGTCTGCGTCCCTGGACGTGACCACACAGCCCAGGCAACAGAAGGAAGACACAGGTGAGACAGAGCATGTCCAAACCAAGGGCCGTGCAGGACTGGCAGAGGGCGGTGGCCTTGGGGATGCTGGCCAGCTGTGTCTCTGAGAGAGGCCCATGTCCCGGATATGTGAGGGGCCCTCAGCTTTGAGACCAGGTGAAGCATCTGAGTGGACAGTTCTCCGGGGAAGACGTGCTCGCCAAGCACACAGGAGGCGCTCGGTGTCGCTCACCTGAGGGATGAGGAAGTCGGCCAAACGAGGCCCCACCACACACCGTGGGGACAGCCGCTGCCAGGTAGCTGGCCGGCCAACGCGTGGCAAGGGTTGGCCCAGGTGTGCAGAGCCCCCGCTCCATGCAGTCGGCGGGGCTGTCAGCAGCACAGCTGTGTGGGAAACTGCGTTGTTTCCCCGGAACATCAAAACTAGAATCACCTTGTGATCCAGCCGTTTCCCTCCCGGGCGTACGCCCTCCGGAACACAGGGACTCATCTTCGTACCTGAAGACGTCATTATGAACATAGGATTTATTTGCAGCAGAGCCCTCAGGGACAAGGTCAGATGTTTGCATGAATCTCCGCAAAGCCTGCTGGTTTGGTAACAGCCCGTCACCTGGACCACCGCACCATCATCTAGAGTACCCCGAGCAGCGACGTGGTGAACCTTGGTGTGGCAACGGGTGAAGTTTTGTGACGTCACTTTCCTGTGAATTTCTTTCTGTCCATAGACTGCATCTGCTGGCTTTCCATTTGAATCCAGTCCCCATAGACATAGGAAGAGTTCTTTCCATAAAATCTACGTAGCATGTCTGGGGCCTGGTTCAGCAGCATGTAATGCCGTCTCACAAACTCCTGCCTGGCCCGCAGGGGGCGAGGCTTCTGCACAACCGTTGCTTTGGTCAATTCAACCTGTGCAGCTGAGCGAGAGGGGAACACGCTTTGCCTCAGCACAGATGGTGGCAAGAACCCCTCACCCAAATGCATCTGCCTGGAAGTGTTTTCTTGAAGCCTGGCTGACGCACGCGGCAGGGACGTGGAACCAGATCCGACGTCCAGAGTGGGGGCTTCCAGCTTCCTGCAGCCAGAGGGCCCACTGATGGCAGGGCTCCTGGGTCGAAGGTGGAGAGCAGCATGGCCCCCACCCACGGTGCCGCCAGGGCTTCTGTTCACTGTGATTTCCAGTGGAAAGTGAGCCACATCTAAATGGCACCGAGCACCAAGGGTGACATTTGATCCAAGCAGGGCTTCAGCAGAAACATGGCTCTGAATCACGAGAGCAAGATGGCCGTCGAGGTGCCAGCAGTGGTGGTTCTCTCAAACGGGGCTGCTGTGGCAAGTTGGGGCAGCTCCCCAGCCCGGGCACATGCTCACGGGAGCGCGTGCCACGTGGAGAGCAGCGGGTTGCTGTGTGCGCTGTGTGCTGTGCCGCAGGGCCCAGTAGCCCCGTGTCCAAAGCTGAGTCCCCGTCCTGCGGCGAGCTGCGAGTCGCACTGCGGATCCCCAACGCACCCCAGGTCAGAGTCTGGGCCAGTGGCCCGCACTTGCCACCCAGAATATCTGTCCCATCAGACTCTGTCCATCCTGCTGTGTGCCCCCCCCCCCGCCCCAGAGCCTGTCGTCCAGAATCTGCAGGGATCAAAGTGGGGGCCAAGTCAGAACCCCCACTCTGAACCTGAGGCTTGGGCGTCCCTGCCACAGTTCCAGCAGCTTGTGGGCAGTAGACTGGCCCCTTGCCCTGCCAGCATTGGTTCTGGCTCCCCGCCGGCCACACCTGCTCCTGCTGCCCCCAGAGGGTCCCTGCCTCCTTGTGTCTGAGCTCAGGCTGCCATAGCCACATGCTGCAGTGTGACAGACACTTCCCTGTCCTGGAGCTGGACCTCTGAGAGGAGGGTGTGGGTGGTGCCCCTTTCTCCTGAGGCCTCACTGCTCTGTTTGCAGGTGGCACCTTCTCTGTCTCACCTGGCCTTCCTGTGTGCACTCCTGCGGCCTCTTCCTCTTCTTAGAGGACGACCTTCCTATCCTCCTGTGGAATCCAGGTCCCTCCCTGTGACCTCACTAAGCCATGCTCGCCTCCTGAGTGGCCTTGCCTCCAGGTACAGCCTCACTGAGGTGAGGGCTTCAGCCTATGAACTTGGGGACAGTTTGGTCCACAGCCCTGGGACTCCTCCCTGGTGGTTTGCCCCCTGCACCTCTGCAGCCCTGGTGGCAGGTGCAGAACTAGTCGAGTTCCCGGGTGCTCTTCCCTGTTCCTGACCACTCGCATGACCACAGCAGTGACCAAACCCAGGACACTGTCCTGCCCATGCTAATAGCCCCAGGCCCCACAGCAGCGGGGGCTCTGGAACTCTAGCCCACATGGACAGGGCCTAGGTCACTGGGGTGAAGGTCACCCAAAGCCCCACCTTTGGCCCCTGGCTCTCGCAGCCCATCCTGTTTAGACTGCTTGAGTGGAAACCACTGCAGACCGGTGGCTTGTGAACACCTGTATCTTCTCACAGCTCTGGAGGGGCAGCCCCAGCTGGAGACCCTGGCAGCCTCCGTGTCCAGCGAGCCTTGTTGCCTCTGGTCCACACGCAGTGAGGGGCAAGGAGCCTACGGCTGCACTTGAGGCCCTTGTCCACTCACCAGGGCTGCACCCTCTGTTGCTTGCGTCAGATGTTGAAATGGAATCCAGTGTGAGTTTGAGGGACAGGCGCACTCGGACGGCAGCCACCCCAGCCCCTGCAGGACCATCTGCTCCCTCCCTGTGGTTTTGTGGTTTGGAGAGCTGTACGCAGGGTCAGCATGGCCTGGTCCACTCGTGCCCTGTGTGCATGCCAGGCATCTCTGCTGTGTGGGAGAGCCATGCACCCCGCCTCCACGCGGGCCCTGGCAGATGGGGCTCAAGCCTGGGATAGTGGTGTATGAGCACGGGTCTGATTTGGGACAGGCACCCTGGGGTGCTGCTGCTGGGTCGCTGGCCTGTGCCGCTCTGTGAGAGCTGCCATCTTGGTTCCCAGGGTGTTGGCAACTGTCCGCCCGGCCTCCTGCCCTCCCATCCAGCATCTCTGCAGGTGCCTACTCACATTCATGACCCTCTGTGGCCAGGTGACTGTTCAAGTCTTGCCCATGTTTTAGTTGGATTTTTTGTTTGTTTTCTTACAGTTGAGTGTCCCTTTGGACATCAACCCTCTGTTGAACACAGAATTTGCACATACTTTCTACTTATGAATCTGTGGCTTCTTTTCATCCACCTAACAGTCTTCCAAAGGACAAAGTTTACAGTTTTGATGGAGTCTATTTTGTTGATTTTTAAAATGGATCATGCCTGAGCATAGCCTCTTGGTCTGCTCCACCTGATCTTGGTCATAAAGGCTTCTCCTCCTAGGAGTCCTTCTAAAGGACTTGTGTCCTGTGCTTTAAACTGCACTGTGGTCCATCTGGGCTGGGGCTGTGTCTGCCGTGGCCTTGCTGACTGGCCCCTGCGTTCTGCCCCTCCCGCCTCCTGCCTGGCGCTCCACCCACTGGGTAGTGAGCGTCCTGCACGCTGTCCTCTCAAGGTGGTTCTTGCCTATTCCAGTGTCTTTTGCTCCAGCTTTCCTCCATCTTCACGGGATCTGGCTGGGTCTGCTGTGACGCGTGCCGGCCGGTCAGCTCTCCACTCGCCCCGTCCTCTTGGGCTTCCTTCAGCAGATCTTGCAGTCCTTTGACCCTTGGGAGCGTTTACAAAAGCTACTGTGCATTTGATTCTGGTTTCCACTACTTACTGCTAACACGTGAACAGCCATCCCTGATGAGCAGAGGACCGCCCAGGTCCTGCGGCTCACCAACCACAACGAGGCCATCTTGGTAGGGCCGCCCGGCGCTGGGCGGTGCCCGTCTGTGGCCCGTGGGCCCACTCTCCCTCTGGGCAGCCGCATGCCTGCTGCCTGCTTTCCCCTCCGTGCATTCGGTGTCTCTGGCCCTGCTGGGTCGAGGTGGAAGCCTGGCCTCTCCTCTCTGCAGTGGAGACAGTGCCGCGAGCCCCATGCATCTGCTCGGCCTGCCCCGCGCGGGCCTGGGGTGTGCTGTCGGCTCAGTGCCCTGTGCTCCTTGAGGCTTCCTCTTGTCAATGCTGAGGACGGGGTACCAGGGGCCCTGGTTCCCAGCGTGGCTGCCCTGACACAGTCCGGCCTGCTGAGTTTAATGGAGACATGCATCAGCTGGAACGATGCAGAGAAGCTCCCCAGAGTCCAGGGTGTGAGCGTGCAGATCCAGAGGCTCCGTGCCGTTCAGCACAGGGACAAGAGGGCCCAAGTCCCCGTGCAGCACAGCTCAGGCCTTGGCCATACTTGAGGACTCAGGACAGCAGTGGCATCCAGAAGATGTGGGATGCAAGCCTCAGCGCCCTCATGGGAGGGCTCTGCCCCGAAGCACCAGCTCTGTGGAGTTGTGTTGTGGCTTAGATCTGGGTTGTCACCCTAAGGTCACACCCCCAGCCTGAGGTGCTGCTGAGAGGTGATGGAGGGAAGTAGGTGACTGGGAGGTGCCCTCACAGGGGACCGTGGGACCCTGGCCCCTTCCTCTTGCCTCTCGGCTTTGCTCCCCCGCGCTGCACTCTGCCTTGCCACAGGCTGAAACCACAGGGACAGGTGACCACAGGCTGAAAACGTGAGCCCCAACGAAGCTTTCCTCCTGTAAGTTGTTGTTCTCAGGGGTTTTGTTAGTGATGCACTACTAACAGACACCACAAGGACCTCTCATTTAAGGATTCAGAAATGTTCATTTCCTACAGAACATTCCTCAGAAGTCTATTGGAGAGCCAATGAAGGCAGAGGGCTTAACGGAGGAGCTCATGGGTGGAGCCGACCGTCCAAACCCAGCTCCAGGAAGAGGAAAGCCCGCGTGTAATCTGTGCCTGTGAAAACAAGCTGGGTGGGCACAAAGGGCACGCGCTCACCTTTGTAAATGGTGGAGCCACTCCCGAGGGAGCAGAGGAGGTAGCGGGCAGCCCGCGTCCCAGGTGCCTCCAGTGGGCGCTGAGTGACAGCTTCCGAGGCCCAAGTGCCACGTTCACCAGGCCACGGGGCAGGAAGGGGTCCAGTGCTGAGGCCCATGGCTGGGGGCACCAGGTGTGGGACCGTCGCCAGGCAGTTCTATGGGAGCCTGTGCGGCAGCCGTGCAGCACCTGACTGCATCCCCTGTGGCTTCCAGCGGTCTGAGGACGCGAGGCCAGCCTTCCACTCTCGGGCTTTTGTTTAAATAGATCTTTATTCCTCAGTGGCAAGAGGTAGCTGCCACATCCCGCCACACGGGACCCATCAGGTCTGCCGACCAGCTCCTCGGCTGCCTTTTGCGGGGACTACCCGGATCTCCCTGTGGGCCGTTCTGACACCTCGGGCCTGTGGCTAAGCCACTGCGTGGCTGTGTGGCAGGCGCTCTGTCCCCCAGCCATGGCCCTTACCCCCAGGCTCTGGCGGCCACTATTCCGTTCACCGCCGTGCAAGTGTGAGCTGCGGTCTCTGTCCTGTGTCACCACAAGCCCCAGCAGCTGGCAGGGCAAACACAGGCACCAGATTTTCTGCTTGCCTGCTGGAGGGTGCTCGGGCAGACCCTCTCCCTGAGCGCACCCCAGTGGCGGTGGGGCAGCTCTGCACTGCTTTGCCCATGGTGCCCAGTTAGGACCCCGTGGGCACGCCTGCGGGCCCTTCCTCTGCCGTGCCAGCGGCTGCCCCTTGTGCCTTTGTGACAAGCTGCCTTCAGTGGGGGGCCTCACGTGCTGGGCGGGCACACTACCACTGCACCACAACCCCAGCCCATCTGCAGAATGTTTTGTGTCGCTTGTCCCAGTGCCCCCAGCTCTGCTTCTTGCTGGGGGTGTCTCGGGGTCTTGTGTGGTTCCATGTAAATGCCTGTCTCTGTATTTATTTGGTATTTCATTGGAATTGCATGGAATCTGTAGCTCATTTTGACAATCCTGATTCTTCTGGTCCATGAACAGGGGCCATCTCTCCATGTGTGTGTCTCTTCTGTTCCCTTCATCAGTGCTGAAGAAAGCCACCCACTTCCCTGGCTCGGTGTGCTCCCCGGCATGTGTGTCGTGGCTGTCGCGATGGAGTCGGCTTCCTGATGTCCTTCTCACCAGCTCGTCCCTGGTGTGTGGAGACCAATGGCTGGGGAGCGCTGGGGAGCAGGTCTGCAGTTCTGCCTCTCAGGTGCTTTGGTGCAGCCCTTCGGGTTCCGTGTAGAGAATCCCGGGCCTGCCGAGCGCTGTCTCGGGCTCGCGTCCTGCTGCTCTGGTGGTGCTCTGTGCCGTCTTGAGCAGGCCTGCTGCTTCCCAGCTGGAGGGGCCAAGCTTCTCCCGCCCCCTGGGCCCAGTCGCGTGGCCATGAGCTCCTCTGCGCCTCACGCCTGCAGGGCTTGTCACACGGGAAGCAGAGCCTGGTAGGTGCTTTTCCTGTGTCCACTGAGGCGGCGTATGGAACCATTCGAGGCCCCAGGACACATCCCGCTCACCTGTTGACTTCCGTGCCGCTGGAGTTGACTCCTATGGTTTTAGCAAGGCTTTTGCATGGTTCGTCGAGGACGGTGGGCTGTAGTCTCTTTCTTGTCCTCTGTGGCTTGGTATCAGGGAGACACTGGCCCTGCAGAATGCGTTTGGAAAGGTCCCTCCCTGTTCGTACTTCAGCTTGGTTTTATGGTTTGAAAGAAAGTGACGACAGCTCTTCTTCAAGGCTGGTGGTACCCAGCGGCGGAGCCGAGCGCACAGCCTCCTGAGCGGCCGGTGGCAGGCGGGCCAGCAGCCCTTCCGCTCTGCGGTCTGTGGGCTCCGGTCGCGAGGCTGTGTCCACAGGCCGTCCGCTCCATGTTTTGTGATTTGGGGCTGAAGCGTGCCAGTCCCTGCGGGTCCTCTGCACTCTCACGGGAATGCTGTGATGCCTCCGTTTCATTCCTGATTTAATTGGGTCTCATTCTTTTTCCTTGGTGGGTCTAACTGAATCTGTCCATTGTTTTTATTTTTTAATCATTTCAAACAGCCGACCCTTGTCCCACAGATACTTTCGTGTCCCCATTTTGCTTATTTCTGCTCTGTCCTTCCTGCTAGTGATCACAGGTTTCACTGATTCTTACTTTTCTAGTTCTTTGAGTTGTACCAGTAGGTTCTGTGTAAGAAATACTTGCTCTTAAACATAGGCTCTTAGTGCGATAAGCTCCCTCCTGGCTGTATCCCATAGATTTTAATTATTACTTCATTTTTATTTACTTCAAAAATTTTAATTTCCCTTTTGATTTCTTCATTGACCTTGATCATCAGTATTGTTTCATTTCTGTGTGTTTCTGCAATTTCTGAAGCTCCTCTTGTTGATTTCTATTTTTAATCCATTGTGGTTAGATAAGATACATGTATGATTTCAGTTGCTTTGAACTTGTTGAGATTTGTTCTGTGGCCTACCTGTGCGCTCTACCCTGGAGAGCATTCCACGTGAAGCTTTGAGAGAAATGTTCTGTAAGTGCCTGCTGGGTCCTCTTGCTCTGTAGCAGACTTGAGCTCCAATGGCTTTGTGGTTTTTTTGCCTGGGTGATCTGTCCATTGATGGAAGTGGGTGCTGAAGTCACCAACTATCCTCGCGTTAGAGTCTCTCTCTTTGAGGTCTGATGATATGTGTTTCATGTAGTTGGGTGCCCCAGCACTGGGGCACATATGTTTATAATTGTTATTTCCTTCTTTAGACATGGTCCCTTTACCACTGTATCGTGACTGCCTTTGTCTCCTTTGACAGTTTTTATTTAAAGTCCATTTAATCCAATACAGGTAGATGCCTTCCTTCTCGTTTGTGGCACAGCTTGGATGGAAGTTCTTGTTTTCCTTTCAGGACTTTGGATACACTATCTCCATCTGGCCTGCCAGGTTCTGCCAAGAGTCTGCTGCTGGTCAAGGGGGACTCCTCCATGTGTGACGTGCCGCTGGTAGAGGGGGACTCCTCCATGTGTGACGTGCCGCTGGTCGAGGGAGACTCCTCCATGTGACGTGCCGCTGGTCGAGGGGGACTCCTCCTTGTGACGTGCCGCTGGTCGAGGGGGACTCCTCCGTGTGACGTGCCGCTGGTCGAGGGGGACTCCTCCGTGTGATGTGCCGCTGGTCGAGGGGGGACTCCTCCTTGTGATGTGCCGCTGGTGGAGGGGGACTCCTCTGTGTGACGTGGCGCTCTTCCTGTGCTGTTTAGGATTCTTTCTCTTGTGCTTTTGGACAGTTTGGCTGTAACAGTTTGGCTCCTCCTTGGAGAGCAGCTTTTTTGGTTGAATCTTAGGGGTCCTTCAAGCTTCCTGAACCTAGATGTCCATATCTTTCCCAAGATCCAGAAGTTCTTGGCAGTTATTTTATCAGATAGCTTTTCTATGCTCTTTCCCATCTCCTCTTCTTTTGGAACTCTGGTAAAGCAAACATTTGCTCACTTAACGGTGTTCCCTAAGGCTCAAAAGCTGTCTTCATTCTTTAGAATTTTTTTATCTGATTGGATTATTTCAAAAGATCCATCTTCAAGCTCAGAAATTCATTCTTCTGATTAATCAGCTCTGCTGTTGAGGCTGCCCACTGCATTCTCTGTATGACTTAGTGAGTTCTTTAGTTCCAAGACCTCTAATTGGTTCTTTTAACACTCTCCCTTTGCTGAATTCTTCATTGTTATCATGAATTGTCTTCCTGATTTCCTTGGACTGTCCGTCTGGTGTACTCATATCTCATTAAGTCTCCTTAAAATTGTCTGCCAAGTTCTTCATCAGGCAGTTCCTCAGTTTCCTTTCTTCGAGTCTGTTGCTGGAGGGTCATGGCATCGCTCTGCAGGTGTCTGCTGTTTGCCGTGTTTCTTGTGTCCCTGTGCTGGCATTTGTGTCTGTTAGGTGACTCACCTTCTGCAGTAGAGTCTCAGCTGCATCGTGTCTGTTGACCTTCTGCTGCAGGACATTGTGTGGCTGTGCTGTTTGTTTTGGTGCCAGGTGGGCATTTCAGCATCCTGTCCATCTGCCTTCTTCAGCTGTAGGCCACGTGGACAGTGCCTGCAGATGTGTCAGTGGCCTGGGCTGCAGGGCTTTGGGGCCTCTGGGGGCTGAGCTGGCCAAGGAGGTCTGCCCAGCTGCTTCTTGGGGCTGAGTGTGGGTGGCATGTCCAAGTCTCTGCTGCTCAGTGGCCAAGCTTGTGAGAATGGGCTGCTCTCCCGCCCCTCTGGGCTACAGGAGGCCTGGCAGGGCGACCTGGCTGCTGCCTGGGAACCCCAGCAGGTCAAACTGTTTGGGGCAGGTTGCCTAGCTGCTTTCTGAGGCCAGAATGGGCAGGCAGGGTCTTCTGGCTGTTTCTGGGGCAGCAGCAAGAGAGGTGGACCCCAGGCTGCTTTCTGGGGGCCGCTACAGCCATGCTGCTCAGGGTGGGGTGCAGATGCCTTCCAGGCCACGGGAGGATGGGACCTCAGGGCTGGTTTGAGGGGTCTCAAGATGGTCCTGTGCTACAAGGGGGGCCTGCAATGTGGCTGGGCTCTTACTGAGGGCAGTGTAGTGGTGTGGCAGCCCACTACCTCAAACTGGGACTGGGTCAGCAAAGAACAGAGGGCTTTCCAGCAGCAAATCCCCGGGCGTCCAGCGTCAGTAGAGAGTCTGCTTATCCACCCTGCCAGGCACTGTCCCTGGGGGTCCAGAGGCTCACCCTTCCCGCCCAGTGCTGTCCCCATAGGTCAGGGTCTCAGGAGGCAGGACAGATGCTGCCTCTGGAGCCTTTTCTCTAACGGTCCTGATAAGGTGCTCACCACCACGCTGGATGTGGAGCAACCAGACAGACCCTGAGACCCTCTGGCTCACCTCCCGGCCTGCGAGTCAGGGTTCCTCCAAGTGTTTTAAGGTGGGAAACGTTAAATATGCGGATGTGCAGCAAGCAGGGCTGTGTGGTGGCTGCCCTGGTGCCCACGGGCTTGGCCAGGCCCAGGCTGTCCTCACTGCCGTCACCGGGTGGGAGATCCCCTGGGTGGGGCCCGATGCCACTGAGTCACACCATGAGTGCCCTCCTGAGGTCTGGCCCTGCACCTGCTTTCCTCCTGGTGTGGGTCCTTCTCTGCTGGCCAGCACCTCCATCTCCAGTCCCAGAGAAGCACATGATCAAGCACCCGTGGCACCCGCCTGCTTCCTGGCACCGCTGTGCTGGCAGCCCGCTGAGGAGGCTCGGCCTGGGCCAGCAGCACGGCACTGCCCTCCCCGGCACTGTTCATTCTGGCCTGACCCCTGTCCCAGTGCCACCCCGGGGCTGGCCCAGCCCTGCCCTGGCTCCCGTTCTGTCTGCTTCCACTGGGCGCTAGGTGGAGGTCGGCCTCGGCAGCCCTCTGGACTCTGTGCAGTGCCCCCCAGCTCACCCCTGCCCGATGAGGACCAGAGGCAAGGTGGAAGCGAGCAGACCCCAGGCGTGCAGTGGACCTGTCCAGTGGACAGCCCCACACTCTCGGCCTTGATGAGGGCTGGGGACACCCTGCTATGTGGCCTGCAGTTGGGGCACCTTGCTGGAGGCTCAGGGTTGGTGGAGATTAGGGATGCTCTGCCCAGGAGACCTCGGGGTCAGGACGCCCCTGCTACGAAGCCTGGGGGTCAGGGACAACCCCTGTGAAGCCAGGTCAGGGCATCCCCACTGTGAGATGCCCCTGTGAGGCCCAGGGAGGGTCAGGGCACCCAGGAGTCACCTCTAGGGCCCAGTTTAACAGCCCCCAGACCTTTTCAGGGCTGACCATTTTGTGGCTCACTCATTTGGAGATGTTTATGACACAAAATTTAGGAGACTCTGGGTGACAGCCTGCGTGGTCCCCTGCAGTGGGTTCTGGGGCCGTGTTCATCCTGGGTCTGCAGATGCCCGTGACGTCCAGCCTTGCCTCTCCTTGGGCAGAGCCTGCTGTCTGGAACCTTCTGGCTTCCTGTGAGTAGCGGGGCCTGTGCGGGAGGTGGCACTGAGCTGTGCCTGAGGACACACACCCCGCACGTCCTGGTCTCATGTCTCCTCTGGAGCTCGTCCTGCCCAGCTTGCTGGCTCCCCCTGGCCTCCAGGGAGGCAGCCGATACCGCAGTCTCCCTGGGCCCTTCTTCTCTGCCGCCTCATCTGCGCATCTTGGGCTGTTCCGGCACTCTAGGGAGGGGTCTTCCGTGCACACAGGCAGTGGGCATGGGCCCCTGTGGCCACGCAGTGTGACTTATCCACCTGACGAGGCTTCCAGCAGGTCACCAAGGTGGCAGGGCAGTCACAGGTGCTGTGGTGGCGTGAACCCAGCTCTGTCCTTGGGAGTTCCCTCCCGTCCTGCTGAGGTGGCATGGAGGAGGCCTGGATCCACCATGTCCTTGGGGCTTCTCCAAGGGCTGAGTCCAGCTTTATAGTCTGAGTCCTTCACGGAACCAGGGCAGGAGAAGTTGGTGCCCACATCGGGCAACGTGAGTGTACCCCAGCCTCCTCTGTGGGCACTCGTGGCCTGGCAGTTTGGGATTCATCTTGTTTGGTCACTGCCCAGGACACCTGAACAGACTTGGGGGTTCCTAAGTCCCACAGAATTTGCCTTGGCTAAGAACACTTTCTGTTTGTGGCAAAACACAGGCAAGAGCCCAAAATCCAACTCCAGGACCCCAAGCATCACGTGCAGCAGGTGAGGCTGGCTGTAAGTTCCTCCACCAAACTTCTAAGAGGTGGGTCGAAGCCAGCTCAGGGGTGCACACTTGTAATTCCAGCGACTCAGGAGGCTGTGGCAGGAGGATTGCGAGTTCAAAGCTAGCCTCAGCAACTTAGCAAGGCGCTAAGCAACTCAGCGAGACCCTGTCTCTACATAAATATGAAAAAGGGCTGGGATGTGGCTCAGTGGCCGAGTGCCCCTGGGTGCAATCCCTGGTACCAAAAAAAAAAAGTGGGTTGATTGTTTCCAATGATGAAAGATTGGAGAGAGCCACAGCCTGATAGGAGGAGACACTGCTCTACCCGAGCGGGATGGTCATTGCAGGGAGGCCTGGGAGCTCCAGGCAGCCATCTCTTCCATGATTCACCTGTCCCACCCCTACCTATGCTTGCTCCCAATCCTACCTGTCCACCCTCCTCACTCTCCTCCCCTACCTGTCCAACCTTCTCCCCCTGAACACCCTCCTCCCCTACTTGTCCACCCTCCTCCCCCCACCTGACCACACCCTCCCCCACCTGACCACCCTCCTCACCCTACCAGTACCTGCTCCTCCCCCACCTGACCACCCTCCTCCCCCTACCTGTCCAACCTTCCTCACCCTACCTGTACCTGCTCCTTCCTCTTACCTGTGTGCCCCACCTTTGGGTATTTAGTTGGTCCTGCAGAGGGAACCAGGCCTGGGTCTGATGGATGTCAGTGAAACCTTTCTCACGGACCTGCCTCCTAGTGAAGAGAGTGCTTTCTGAACACAGTTCATGGCGCAAGACTGTTGAGTGCAATACCACCTTCAGGCCGAGCAGGGCGGAGAAGACCACGTTTGTGAAAGTACTGAAACCCACGAGGCACCTCCGTGCTGACACCACCACTCCAGGGTCTCAGGTGTGTGAGGGGCTGGGGTCCCTGCGGCCTTGGAAGCAGTGCAGGTACAACAGCCGACGAAACCAAGCTCCCGGCTGCACTGCTGGGGGAGCATCCTTCCCAGGCCTGGGGCTCGGCAGGCGCCCAGGCCAGCGTCCGCCCCTCCTTTCCTCCCCTCAGCACTCCCTGCGTCCACCTGTGCTGCTGGGGGGTCGGGGTCCCTGGGCCCAGAGCCTGTGCCACCTCTGCTTTTCTCGCCACCTCGTGGTGGTGTCCCCGCCTCATGCTACTGACCGCACACCTGTTAATTCTGCATAGGGAACCCCCAAAACTGAGCGGCGCGTGGAGTTTGCTGTCATGGGTCATGGTTTTGTGGGTAGGCGGGCTCACTGACTCCCAGAGTCTCCGGGGCCTGGAGGGGCAGGCTGGAGTCGAATGCACCCAAGGTGCCTCCTCAGAGGAGCCTCTGCTTCCTGGACTAACTCTGTGGGGCTGGCCACCTCATTCTGCAGCCAGTGTGGGGTCAGTACTTTGACCTCATGCCAGCCTCCCCAGGGCGAGCACCAGGAGTCTCCCAAGACCCGGCCAGGGCTGGTGTGACTTCTCTGACCATCTGGAGTCTCAGACCACTGCCAACAGCTGCAGGTGCCGAGTCCACTCTGCTGGCCACAGTTCGCCCAACGATGCTTCTGATGGGTGCCCTTCCTGCCTCCACACTAGCCCAGCCCAGCAGGGCACAGCTCCCAGCCACAGCCACCTCCCTGATCCCCACGTGTGCCCCATGTGTGGGCACCACTTACTGCCCACACGCTCTTCCTGCGTGACCAGCCTGTCCTTCCAGGAAGAGCTCTGCCCTGTCTGTCCACACCTGCTGTCGTGGCTACCTTTGCAAGCTCGGGCCAGTTGAGTCCTTTTCTCAGGAGCCTCTGCACCCACCGCACCAGACAGTGCCTGCAGCAGGTCATGCAGGGAGCTGACGGGCAGGGCCCCTGGCCTGTGCTCGGGCACATCTGTAGCATGGGGTCAGGCACCTCATGAAACGCCTGGGTGAGCCTTGGGACCGGCATCGTGCACCTTGCTGACACCTCTCCTGGGCCGTTCCCTGGCCATTCACGGACCTTCAGACTCCTCTCTGGGGAAGGTGGGAAATAGGACTCGTGAGAGGCCTGAGTGGACAGCCTGAGGTCGGCAGGAGGTGGGTGGAGGAGCCCGTGGAGGGCATCTCAGGAGGGGCAGGAAGACCTTTTATGGAAGGTGCCGGCTGCCTTCCCACAGCCAGGACCTTGGGGGGCCGCCTGATGGCTCTGAGCCTCTGCTCCTGTGCATTCCGCAAGAACAGTGTCCTCCAGGGCTGTTGTGCGCTGGTGACGGGGACAGCAGGGAGGGTCTGCGCGCGCGTCCTCAGTGTCCTTGGAGGTGGCTGCTGGCCTTCCCTCGGCATCCGGAAGCCAGGTCTGGTCTTCACTGGAGCAAGAAGCAGATCAGCAGACGGGGCAAAATTCTGGTGCGTGGCGGGAATGCGACAGCCCAGGGGCTGCAGGTAAGCTCTCTGTGCATCCCTGCAGGAGACGGGGGCTGCCCGCCACCTGCACGCCCAGCCCCAAGTGTGCACGCGTGCTCAGACAAAAGGGTGCCTGACAGAGAGCTGGCTCAGGACACCCTCCCAGCACCGGAGCACCTGGCTAGCTGCCCAGGCTGAAGGTGGCCTTGTGAGATGAAGGCCACGTGAGGTATCCGCGGCCCCGTGTCTCAGAGGAGCCTCCGCAGCCTTGAGGGCACGGAATGTGGATCCAGGGTGGCCGTACAGTATCTGCAGCGACTGGGTCTTACAAAGAGTAAACGCAGAAGCTGCGCAGAAGCAAAGCACGGCTCCGGCTCGGGTGCTGCTCCCAGCCTGCTGAGAAGCTGTGCCTCGACAGGCCTCTGCGGCCCACGGGGACTGGCCTTCTCCTCTCAGCAGTGGCCTCTCAGCGCTGCACACCTCAAGGGCCTGGGAAGGTGCCCCTTGGCCAGGATGCTTTGGTTTCTGATCACTGCTGGATTCATTTGCTGATGTTCAGAAGGGCCGCTGGGTGTGGCTGATGTGTGACGCTTTCGCCTGGCTTCAGCTCCCAGCTGCGGCTGACCTCATGCAAGGCCTTGAGACGCACCCCTCCTGTTCTCTTAACTGACAGGATGCACCGATGATAGCTTTTAATGTTAATTCAGTTTTTTAAAGATGTTTTTTAGTTGTAGGTGGACACAATATCTTTATTTTACTTTTATGTGGTGCTGAGGATCAAACTCAGTGCCTCACGCATGCGAGGCAAGCGCTCTACCACTGAGCCACAGCCCCAGCCCTTAATTCAAGTTTTTAACAGATGCAGGGCTATCCAGTTTCTTTTTCCAAGGTGCTTAGTAATTTCGTCTTTCGGGGAATCGTTGTCTTATCCAGGTGGCTGGACTTGGGGCCAGCAGCCCTGCCAGTTAGCACCTGGGGGATATGCGGATCTGCCTCTTGCCCCACCGGGCTGCTGGCCATGCAGACTTGGACCTGTCCCCTTTCACTGACCCAGCCTGTCTGCTGGGTGCTCCCTCCTAGGAGGCCCAGGCCACTGACCTGAGACCTTTCTCCCCGCTGCTCACTTCAAGCTGCAGAATTTCTTCTAAACACAAGCTGTGCAAATCAAAATATGATCTTAAAATTTTAACAGAGCCAGACGTGTGGCACGCGTCTGTCATCCCAGCTACTTAGGAGCTGAGGCAGGAGGATCACAACTTTGATGCCAGCCTGGGCAATGTGGTGAAACCCTGTCTCAAAAAATAATGGCTGTGGCTCAGAAGCCAAGCACCCCTGGGTTCAGTTCCCAGCATTACAGACCAAAAAAAAAATGTAAATAAGACTTAGAAGCAAAATTGAAAGAGGCAAGGGCAGCAGAGGAACCACACTTTGCCCAGCGTGGCGTGCAGAGCCTACCTGTGACCCGACGTTCAATCGCTGTCTAAACCGGAGTCCTCCAGATCCCGCGTGTGCCCCTCTGTGTGGCCCGGGCGGGACTCGCCTCACTTCCCATGCCCACTGCCACCCACGGACAGGCGGGTCCAGTGGCCGGTGCTGAGTAGGCTGCCCACTCACTGCAAGTCCCCCACCAAGGAAGCAGCCCGAACAGCAGGTGCCCAGCCACAGAGCACACCTGCCCCAAGGGCCCAGCCTCAGAGCACACCTGCCCCAAGGGCCTAGCCACGGAACACACCTGCCCCGAGTGCCCAGCCATGCAGCACACCTGCCCCAAGGGCCCAGCCATGCAGCACACCTGCCCCAAGTGCCCAGCCGCATGGCACACCTGCCCCATGTGCCGCAGGGGTTTTTGGCAAATCAAAGTTGAAAACAGGAAGCTTAATTTTTGCTTTGGAATGGCTTCCAAATGTCAGTGTGAAATGGGTGTTTTGTGATAGCCCTGGGGACAAAGAGGGACAAAGCGGGGTGTGTTTGTGGGGGCTGGTGTTTTTCACTTGTGGGGAGTGCGGGTGGCAGAGGCTGGGCTTCCTCGGCACAACACGCCCGGCTGCCGTGGGTGTAGAGCTGGGGCCGCGCCCAACACTTGTGGGGCGGGACTCGGCAGCGGGGCCTGGTGCCCCCACTGTCCCTGTGTGCCAGGAGGCCCCATGCAGGACTTCCTGTTGACACACCTGGTGGCTGCTTGCCACTCAGTGAGGCCCTGCGCACCTGCTGGGGTGCTGCGCTGGCTGCTTCTGGATTGGACTGTTCTGCAGACGGCTGCTGGGAAGGGCCTGGGTGTCGGCCTCGTGGGTGTGGCGCGGCCGCGGGCCTTCGCTCTGCCCTGGGACCCCCGGGCTTGTTGCGCAGAAGTCTCCATTCCAGCAGCTTCCTGCGTGGCCGGTGCGTTCCTGTGTGGGGTGGGCATTCAGAGCCCCATCGAGGCGGAACCTGCTGCTCTGGGGGCCAGTGCTGCAGTCCCTCGCTCTGGCAGTGGAGGCGGTCCAGGCGTCGTGGGGCCGTCCTCTCCCAGAGCGCCCTGCAGGGAGGAGCTCTGCCCTGGCCTCCGGTTGCTGCCCAGGCGGGTGCCTGCAGCCAGGCCCTGGAGCCGCCTGCTGGGGTGGGGATTTCGGCCCGCAGGCTCTTGTGCCGTTGCTCGGGGCTTGGCCTTGGGTGTCCCTCTCCTCTTATGAGTCTGAGACTGGCAGTTCTGCAAGCAGCTGAGGGGCTCGCCTTCCTCGCGGGGGCCTGTGCTCTGCCTCAGTGCTGCCCTCCGGGAGGGTGAGTGTCCCTACTGCCATCTGCTGCCAACGCCGTGGCCCTCACCTGTCCTAGGTGCTCACCGCCAACGGCCCCACGGTGATCATGCCCACCTGGTTCTGCTCACGAGCCTGGTTCTGCCACGTGGGCCCGTTTGACGAGGGCGGGCAGGTGAGTGTGGCGCGCGAGGCCTGGGCCAGGGGCTAGGAGGCCCTCACGGGGCTCCTGTGAGCCACAGCCACCGGTCCCTGAGGCTCCCGGCTCCTGGCGCGTGCGAGTGCAGGTGTGTGCGGGCCGGGCAGGCTGGCTGCTGCATCCTGGCCTCCCTGACTGGACACTGTGCCCAGAGAGAAGCTCGCCCAGGAGCCAGGCCAGCCCCACCTGCCTTCTTCCATCTGCTCGCGCGCCCCCTCCACGTGCGTCGGTCTGATGCGAAGCCCCTTCCCCACCGTGTGCTGAGGGAGCGTGGCTGGGCACAGGGACCCTCAGCGCCTCCACCCCAGGCTCTGGGTCTGTTACTGTGAGGAGCCGACACTGTTCCCAGGCCCCACGCTGCAGCAGCCTCGGGCTTCCCAGCCCCTGTGCCCTCCCGGGTGGGGGTCCACTCTCCCACCAGGGGAGCTCCTGGCCATCTTTCTCTGGCTGTCCACCACTGCCCAGCCCCTGCTACCGGCGGCCAGCGTAGCACAGCCCAGCTGCTGTCCTCTCCGCAGGGTGTGCCCGAGGACCTACTCTTCTTCTACGAGCACCTCAGGAAGGGGGGCGGAGTCGTCCGGGTGGACCAGACCTTGCTCCTGTACCGCCACCACCCTGGCGCAGCCACGCACTCTGTCCTTGAGTAAGTAGGTCACCTTGGGCTCCAGAAGCACCTCACGAGGCCCAGGGTGTGCACAGGCACCACTGGCCCAGGTCAGTAAGGTGGACATAGGCAGCTGCCTCGGGGTGCTTCCCCGAGTCTCACCTGATAGGGAGGGGTCCCCACAGCAAGTGGTGTGTGGGGCACAGAGGGGGAGGTGGCTGGGTTAACCCCTTCCGGGGCTGTGGGGGTCTTTTCCAGAGGCTAGGAGGCACCCAGAGGAAGCCTGGTGTCCCTCGGCTCTACAGAGTGGTGTTCATGTGTGATCCTTCGAAGGCCTGCTGGCCACCAGGCCTCAGTGGGCCCCCACGAGAAGGGGCTGCTGGGGGCAGAGCCACAGGCTTAGGTCCCAAAAGGATGAGGCCGTGGGTGTCCCATGACTGCCCTCTGCCTCTCCGCGTCTCAGAAGCAGGACGGTGGGCTGGGGCTCGCGGCCACGGCACTGCTCTGGCAACTCTGCAGGGGGGCTGAGAGGCTGCGCAGGCGTGGTGTCTGGAGAGGTCTCCTCGCAGTCCCTGGGGACGTTCATGAGGACACGTGCTCCCAGTGCCCCCAGAGGCTGCATGTCCTAAGCCACCTGGAGAGGGTTTCACCCGAGGCTTTGACAGGACGGACTCAGGCCTACAGCAGCCACGCAGAATCCAGTTAGAAATCACTGACTCCTGACAACCCAAAATATTTGGAAATTGAGCAGCCAAGGGAAAAATCACAAAGGAAATCAGAAAGAACTCAAAGCAACAAGGCCTGCGCGCAGCGCCACCTTGGCCTCGAAGGCTCACGTCACAAGGGAGGAGAGCAAGCAGGAGTCTCCATCTGACTAGGGAGTCGCCGAGGAACAGCCAGCAGAGCAGCAAAGCCAAGAAATGAAACCAGCAAGACTGCCCGTGCCTGGACTGGCCCTGCTGAGCAAGTGGCCATGGCTGTCTGGCCTGGCCACCACCTCAGCCTGCCAGGTGGGGCAGTCAGAGAACAGAGGACAGGTTAGCACGTGGGTAGGGCCAGCACCCCGGGGAACGGCAGGGCCCGCCACGCAGGAGCCTTTAGGATGCAGGCCGCCCAGCTGCACAGACTGGCGGCCAGTGGGCTGTGCAGTGCACAGGCTCAGAGACGGCACACCGGGCCCGTGCCACCTCTGCACCAAGAAGGGAGCAGCCAGCGCGGACACCGGGAGGGCTGGAGCAGTGGGGGCCACACGTGCAGCCCACCACTCCTGGGAACCAGGCATGTTCTGAACTTCGTATGGAAATGCACAGGACCCACAGTGGCTGACCCGGGCTCCAGAAGAACAGTCGGGGCTCATGGTGACACTGCAGCAGCCAGCAAGGTGCACAGCAAGCGTGGGCAAGCCTGCCTCCAGCCCAAGGGAGCCCAGGCCCCAGGCGGGGGATCTGATCACGGGAGTGTGGCGTCCCTGCGAGGGATGACCGCAGGGGCACCCTGTTAGCACGGGCACCTGGCAGACAGTGCTGGAGTGGCTGCAGACCTTCGCCACAGGACAGCAGGGTGGCTGACCACCTGAGAATGGACAAGCTGGGCACTGTCAAGATTAAAGCCACTCTGAGCCCGGCGCAGTGGCACATGATTGTAATCCCAGCACTTTGGGAGGCTGAGACAGCAGGATCGCGAGTTCAAAGCCAGCCTCAGCAATGGCGAGGCACTAAGCAACTCAGTGAGACCCTGTCTCTACATAAAACACAAAATAGGGCTGGGACGTGGCTCAGTGGTCGAGTACCCCTGAGTTCAATCCCCGGTACCAAAAAAAAAAAAAAAATTAAAGTCACTCTTGGTCATACAGGTACTAGAAGCTGGTGTGCTGTTCAGGGCAGAGCATGCGCCCAGCGTGCAGAGACCCTCAGCACCGCCCCCAGGCGTGCTAGCCTGCACAGCTGCCGTCTCAGCTTCTTGGGAGCCTGAGGCAGCATGGTCACTTGAGCTCAGGAGTTCAAGACCAGCCCGGGCAGCAAGTAAGGCATGTCTCTTCAAGATGGGAAATTACAAAACACCCCTAAGAAAACGAACAAACCTACCACAGCCCGTGAGGAGACACCACAGCCCCGCGTCCAGCACAGAACACCACAGCCAAGTGCACTGACAGGCACGACGGCTCACAGGCAAAACCCGAGTGGTCACCGAGTGGTCACGGCCTCAGACGCAAGACCACATGCCTAGCTGGGCGGACCATGGACAGGCTTGGCACTGGCATCCGCCACCCCAGGTATCAGCTGGGACACAGCGCTGAGGAGGCGAGCTGCCAGGTGCCGTCTCACTGACCACACTGGTGCCGACCCTTTGCATGGCAGGCCCGCTTGGAGATGTCGATCACCTCCCAGCACTTAGCCGTCAACATGTGAACTGCGGTGTGGCTCCGGGTGGAGCGCTTGCCCCCATATACCAGGTCACAGGTTCCCTCCCCAGCCCTGCAAAAAAAAAGGCAAGATAAAGCTAAGAACACTTGGGACAGTCCCAATGCCTGTGTTCTGGAGGAGACAGGTTTAGCTGAGACGGCGGCTGCTTAGCAACAAACAGCTGCTGACGGGTGGCTGGCGAGAAGCTGGACACCCACCTGCCCTCAGGCCGTCAACGCTGCTCTCGCTTCATTCACGTTTTTTAGCACCCATGTGGCTGCTCCAGCCAAGAGCCCTCCCTGTGCACACAGGAGCCAATCTGGGTGGAGAACGGGGTGGCCAGGGCTCCCAGTCCGGCCCACAGCCATGGGTGGGGGCCTGCACGCCAGCCGGCAGGGCTGCGGGCCTCAGCCTGCGCCCACTGTGGGGGCCTTTGTGTGCAGACTCTTGTTCTTGCCAAATAAGGCTTGGCCACCCGCAACACAAAATAAGTGATCTAACGGGAGTTTCTGTGTGGGATTAACGTCTTGGAGTGAGAGCAGCAGCTCACGGGGCCCGGGATCTAATCACCACCTACACTTGCTGAAGAGTCGCACTCGGCGGCCTCCTGGGGCCTGTCCGCACCATGCGGAGAATGGTCTCCACACACACCACTCAGCGTCCAAACGCAGGCCGTGCCAGGCTGAAGTGTGTGCCCACCTCTGGAGCCACTGCCGTGGAGCTCTTGCCGATGCTCGCCCTCAGGGCTTTGCTACTCATCACGCATCAAGATGGGCTGTGGTGCTGGGGAAGCAAGATCAGGCCTTGGCCAGTCACTCCTCCGTCACGTGATGCTAGGCACGGACCTGCCTGATGGTTGGTGTCCAGCCTCCAGAACTGGACAAGTTTCTTTGTGAATCCCCAGGTATTATGGTGTTGTATACACAGACCAGGCAGACCAAGGCCTGAGGTCCCCTCACCTGCATCCTCTGTGGGGGCTGCTCCTACGCTTGCTGATGCAGCCAGCGCTGACAGGTCACAGCCCTCTCCCCTGAGCAGGCTGTCATGAGTGAGCCGTCTTCCCACGGTGTAGGGACTCCTAGAATAGCAGAGGCTGCACGGCCTCCTCGCCTCTGTCCCCTGCCAGTCACCGAGTGCATGGTGGCTGTGAGCCAGGCAGTCATAGGTTCTCTTAACTCCGATCTGAACTGCTCGTGGGTGTGTAAGAGTCGCTGCACACCTCGCCCTTCAGGTGCGTGCATGGCGGGGTGTGTGTTCCAGAAAGGCCGAGAGAAGGCCAAGGAGGCCACGGGGTCTGAGGAGGCTGTGCTGGGAGCCAAGCAAGAGAGCAGATGGCTGAGGACCACAGGTGCTCAGAGCAGACGAGGCAGCAGCCCAAAAACCTGTTTGGGGCGCCCAGCCAGCCGTCAGAGCAGGCAAGTGGTTGGGGGCCAAGGCAGGATGTGCCCAGCAGACAGCTGGTCCTGAGGTGGACCCTGAGAACTGCCAATGTCACGTGGCCAAGGTGCTTGGGAACCAGAGAGGTGGGGGAGACGTGGCTGGAGGACTCAGCCTCTACCTGAAGGCCCAGTGTGCGCGTCCCACAGAGGGACTCTGATTCAGGGGCAGGGGCCTGAGGCAAAAGGTGGCTTCCAGGTATGGCCACTGGGCTTCCTTCCACACAGTGGCTTCTCTGGGAAATGGGGTTAGGTCAGGGGGTCCACTGCCTGTGGAGACCCCTGAAGTTTCTGAAGCCACTCAAGTGGGCTAAGCCACCTGGAGGCTATGACCAGCCTGAGGGCCCCGGCCTTCCATAGGGCAAGCCCAAGGTGGCTCGGGGTGAGGAGGTGCTCGTCCCCAGGGTGCCGAGCCAGCCCTAGCCACTGTTGGCCACCCTGCTTCCCAGGACGACCATCTGGACCCACCGCGTCCGCTTCCTGGAGGAGTGGGCCCTGCCCTGCTGGGCGTCCTTCACCATCTGGAACGCAGGAAAGCAGGGACGTAGGCTGTACCGCAGCCTGACGCCAGCCAGCCGCCGCAAGGTGAGCCCGCCTCCTCGCCCGCCAGCCCCGCCTCCCCGCCCGCCAGCCCCGCCCCCGCCCGCCAGCCCCGCCCCCCGTCCCCCAGGCTGCCTGAGCTGCTCAGGGTGCTCATCCCCAGGTGGTGGCCTTCTGCGACGTGGACGAGAACAAGATCAGGAAAGGCTTCTACTGCTATGAGGAGGCTCAGGTGTGTGGGCTGCGTGGCAGGTGGGGCGGCCCACTCCACCCTGGGCTGAGGGACCAGCCAGGGCTTGCCTCCTGGGACTCCACTGGGCCCTGCGGGCTTATGCGGCCCCAGCCTGGGTCCTACCCCAGGGCCAGAGACGCACATCTGTCGGCTGAGCCAGCTGTGGCTGTGGGCCGAGGGCCATGGCTGAGGCAGGCCTGCAGGGGCCCTTCTCTGAGGAGTGACCGGTGTGGCCATGGTCTCCTTCCAGGAAAGGCCCAAGCCGCGTGTTCCTGTCCTGCACTTCAAAGCTGCCCGGCCGCCCTTCGTGCTCTGTGTGAAGCTGGTGAGTGCTTGGCTGCAGCAGGGCTGTTGGCCTCGTTTTGGCCTGCCTGCCCAGCTGCCACGAGGCTCTGGGCCGGGCAGAGGCTGTGGTCACTGCCCTGGGCCTGCATGGGCACCACTAGCCCCTCTGAGGAGCTGCAGGCCCCCACTGGGGCCACCACCCTGGCCCTCAATGCCCACAGAACTGCTGTGCTGCCCTGTCCACGCCACAGCCAGGGCTCTGTCCACGTGGGTCTCTGTGGCGTGGGCGCAGGCACTGTGCTGTGCTCTTGGGTCCGAGGTCCACCCAGCAGAGCTGAGCACAGCCCCGTGCCCGTCCAGGACACAGGCCCATTTCCTGGCCCAGGCAGGACCTTGGGCCACAGGGGCACCAGCCCCTACTGGGGCTGAGACAGGCTGCTGGACAGTTGCGAGTGGCAGGCGCCCCCTCTCGCGGGCTCCAGGCCGTCCCAGCGCTCGCCCCTCTCAGGAGCCGAGTGGCCTGCTCAGGAAGTCCTCTCCCACGCGTGACTGCGGGGCCATCACCAGAGTGAGCCTCATGGTCGGGCTGAGGCCCATCAGTCGCTGCCACCCGCCTGGGTTCTGCCTGCCCTCTCGACGTTGGCAGAGGCGAGCCAGGGAGCCAGTGCGTCTCGGCTCACCATGCCTGGCACCTTCCTGAACCGCGTCTGCTTGCCAACAGCTGGGACGCGCCGGGTCCTTCCTGCTGGCCTGCCATGAGTGGGGGAGCCACCATTCCTCCCAGGTCGTGGGCTGGCTTCTCTGGGTGACACCCTGTGGCAGCGAGCAGAGGGACCTGCAGTACGGCACCTGTCCTGGCGAGCGGGCGTCTGTGCCTGCTGGGCAGCCCACGCTCCTCACGCTCCACAGAGCATCCAGCGCGGTGGCACTGTTAGGGGGCCAGCGGCTCTGGCAGGCGGGGAGCCAAGGGCGGGCATGGGCAGCAGGGCAGGGCGGTGTGGGCAGAGCCCACTTACAGCAGGAGATGGCCTCAGGGACAGCCAGGCTGAGTCCTGCTGCCTGGCCGAGGACAGGCGCTGGTTCTCAAGCAAGCTGCACTTGTGGGGACTCAGGGCCCCTGGCCACGTGGCCAGGCCATGCCCAAAATGGGATGCAGCAGGGGACCCAGGGTTGTGGGCCCTGCTCTGTTGGTGGGATGGGCTGAGGCAGAGGGGATCAGGCAGGAGGGGCCAGGGTGTGGAGCTCCTGGGATGGGGGTCAGGTGGGAGGGCAGGTCTGGACCAGCAGGGCGAGAGGGAGGGCATACCCATCAGCTGAGTCCCAGTGGGGTGGGGGCAACTATAGAGAGGGGCCAAGGCCAGACCAGATGGCAGGTGCACCCTAGAGAACCTCACCCCAGCCGGGCACAGGGGTCCACGCCTGTAATCCCAGCGCTTTGGGAGGCTGAGACAGGAGGATCACCAGTTCAAAGCCAGCCTCACCAACGGCGAGGTGCTAAGCAACCCAGTGAGACCCTGTCTCTACATAAAACACAAAATAGGGCTGGGGACGTGGCTCAGTGGTTGAGTGCCCCCAGTACCAAAAAAAAAAAAAAAAAAAAGACCCTCCCCCCACCAGTGATGGGCAGGACTGCACAGTGCAGAGCCGCTGCTCCCTCCCTAGCCATTGGTTCCCTTGAGCCCCACCCCTGTTAGCAGAGAAGCAAAAGTTCACAGTGGACCACCTGTCAGGCAGGCCCAGGCAACGGAGACCCAAGTGGGTGCGTAGGTCTACAAGAACCACGGGGAAGCCTGATCGAGCCAGACCTGCTGCTCCCCTACAGGACCTCACCGGGGGTGAGTTTGAGGAGAACCTGAGGTCGCTGCACCTGCAGGAGGGCCGGGACTTCCTGCATTTCAGCTGATGGCCGTGGCCAATGCCCGAGGCACCACTCAGGCTCCTGAAGCAGGCACAGCCTCCTTGGCACCACACGGCTGCCCCAGCTGCTCTTCCCACTGGGCGTGCTTGGCTCCCAGCGTCCAGCCTGGCTTCTGATGGACTCGTCCTCAGAAGCCCTTGGGACCTGTCCACACAGGCTGCGACCATCCCGCAGCCCTTTGCTGATGCGCGTGATGGAGCAGTTGCTGGTCTCACCGTCGCCCCTCAACCCGTCTCCCAGGAGCCCTGGCACAGCCCGGTCTGGGCGTGCCCTGCAGGCCAGCCTCAGCTTGCAGCCACGCACTGCAGGACACAGGTGGACGCTGGACTGTGGCCATCACGGACGCAGGGGCAGCACCGCTGGCCTGGTTCTGCATGGGCTGTGGGTGCCCCGTGGGGCTCGGGCAGGCCTGGGCTCCCGCCAGAGTGGCACCGCCGTCACCAGGCGCCTCGCGGCCGGCCCCGCACGCCCTGCCACTTGAGCTGTGCCACCCGCGCTCTCCTCCACTGCAGCTGGCTGAGCCCTTGTCCTGGCGGCCAGCCTGGCGCTCTGCAGGGTGGCATCCATACGGGCCTGGTGCCCTCTGGCCGCCTCACCTCTGCACAGGGCTCTGTGCCTCTGGGGCCGTGCGGCCGAGATGACTTGGGTGTGCCTTGAGCTGAACTGCGGCCGGGCCGGTGCCCGGAAACGTGGGCGCGTCACCAGGGGCCTCCAGCATGCTGCCCAGGCAGGAGAGGGCTGAAGCCAGGCCCTCCCGCCACGTCTGTGCAGCAGGCAGGAAGCCAGGCCCCGTCCAGCTCAGGCCAACCCGAGTGAAAAGGGGCACAGGACCTGACTGGACCAGGGCGCGTGCAGGCACATGGACGCTGAGTGCCTTACCAGGACTGGGCCGGGGGCCAGCTCCCCTGACCCGGAAGACGCGCACACCCCCAGCCCACAGCACCCTCCGGGACCCCCCGGGGACCCTGCCCTGTGGGGGCCCCGCTCTCGCCTGGCTGCCCTAATAAACCTGCTTCTGTGCCCCGTGTCCGTGGGTTTCGTTCTTCAAACTCACAAAACCACCACTCACCCCAGTGCACCCTGCACGACCTTCCCATCTCCTTGAACGAGCCGCTCTGCACCCACACAGCAAGCAGTGCCCATGTGAGGGGCCTCATGGGCCCCCCATGGCGCTCCAGCTCCATGCACATCTCACTGAAGCCCCTTCGGAGGAGCTCCACAGTGCCTCCTGAGACCCGGTCACATAGGTGGACATGTGTCCCAGTCCCAGCTGAGCAGGTTCCCCTGTCACCGGCCTCCAGCTGTCCCCCAGTGCATCCGGTCAGGTAGCCTGCCCAGCGAGCTCTGACCCCTGGAGGCTGCACTCTGGCCTCTTGACCGCTGTCCACCCTCTCTAGCACGCTTGCTCAGCCTCGGGCCTCAGCCCCCCAGGCTGCTGTAGCAACACCTGGTCTGCTGCCCAACTCCTCTGTGGGTCCGGCCTGCTCAACAGGTCAGCATCCATCACTGTGCCAGGAGCACCCTCCACCCAGAGCAGAGGTGCATGCAGGCACTACTGCTCCTGAGGACTCCACCGTGTCCGTCCACAGCTGAGGACGTGTCTGGTCCGGCCCAGGGTCTCCAATCTCAGCAGAAGCCCTGGAGCCGGCCATGTGTCCTGCCCTTCTACCCAGGCTGCTGCAGGCTGTCCTTAGACTCACAGGGCTGGCTCCACTTTGGAGCCAGGCACGTGCTCCCGTCTGCACTGGACACGTCTGTGAAAAGGCCTCCTGCTTCTCTCCCTGATGCCAGCACACTGCCCACTGCCCACCTGGTGGTCATGAGGATGACAGGGAGGGGCTGTCTGAATTGTGTCCCCGGCCCAGGAAGGCTCCAGAAGCTGCTGCTGCACAGAGGGGATCCAGCCCCCAGTGAGGAGTGCCCAAGCTGGCTGGCCAGGGGCGGTGGCCTTTCCTCGGGTGGCAGATGACTGGAAAGAACTGCTCTGCCTTCAACGGGTCCAAGGGCAAGTGATGGTCTCCAGCCTCGGTGCATCACGGTCCCCTCGGGTGGCATGTTCTACCCGGCAGGATGGCAGGGCCTTGCTGTGGATACAACTGGGCCTGGTCATGGGGCCCTCCTGGGACCATGACTGGCCTTGTCCAGAGCAAGAGGGAGGCACTTGTTAGGTGGGGAAGGAGTACAAGCCAGAGGCCAGCGGGTGGCAGGTAGCCACGGGCTGGAGCATAAGCACATGGAGCTCCCTGCCTCAGGGCAGTGACGCTCCACGAAGGTAGCTTGCAGCACCTGGGGTCCAGCTCCGTGGCCAAGGGGCAGGCTGCCTTGGGTTGCTGAAGGGCTCACCCCGACCTCAGCGCCTCAGGTTCTTCTCCCACCGCCCCACCAGGCCTCAGCCCCTGCTCCCTTCAGGCAGCGTGGGCCCGGCCAGGCCTCAGTACCTGTGCCGGCGTGGTGGTGTGCACCCGTGCACGGGCGCCTCTGGGGTGCAGCCACAGCCCCGCCAAGAGCACGCACTGGTCCCAGAGACACACAGACAGGCAATGGCTTGGTACATGATTTTATGGGAATCACATTTGTTCCGTGGTGGCAGGAGAAGGCAGCCAGGCCACCAGCAGAGCCACATGTGAAGAGTACATCTGGCACAGCTTCAGCGTCCCTCAGTGGACAGGCTCAAGGGCTCCCAGGACTGGCTTCAACAGGCACTGGGCTGTGGGAGAGACAGAGGTCAGGCTGGTCGGCCCCATCTCCCCGTCCACCCTGGGCCTTGGAAAGACTGGAACATGTTGGGTCCCCAGGGGAGCTGCTCCGTGCCACTTCGCAGACCCCAAGACTGAGCCACAAAGGACAGCTCCTGTGACCTCGCCACCAGAGCGGGCAGTGTGGCAGTCACCCGCTGACATGTTCCTGAAGGGAAGAGCAGGGCACATTCACCAGGGACAGCTGGCGCTGGGCGCAGCCTCCACACACGAGGCAGGAGGCACCGGCCTCAGACGACATGTGTGCCTGCGAGGCCCACGCTGAGGCCCACTCTGTGCAGCACTGTGTGCCTGTGAGTGCTCCACTTGGGCCCGAGCAAGAAGGAAGGGGACGAGATGACTTCCTGGGGCACACGTGCCCACAGGAGAACACAGAACACCAGTGTGGTGGAAGAGAGGCCGTGGAGAAGGAAGCAGGGAGGCTGAGAGGGCCTGTTGGCCAGGGCAGCCAACACAAAGCAGGACCCTGTGCAGCTGGGGACCCGAGTCCAGAGAAGCCCCAAGACAGGCCAGGTGGCACCATGCCAATGCCATGACCCTTCAGACTGCAGTGCGTCAGGAAGCACTGTCTTCAAGGGTGACCACAGAGAGAAGCTGGAGATGTGCAGGTCAGCACAGGGAGCCACAGAGAGCAGACATCAAATCAGGGTCAAACGGGAAACCAAGATGGGCAGACAGCTGGCAGCTACTTCTAGGCTGGACTCAAAGAGGAACAGCATGTCCTGTCCAGATGAAGAACACGTGGAGGCTCAAATCAGGTAGCAGGGGACACTCCCCATGTGGCTGCACCAACTGGGTGAAGTGGACCTCACCAGTCAAGGTTCCGTCAAGCACACACCTGGTCATGCAGATTCGAAATGCATGCAGGCTGGCAGAACTAAGGAATCGCAGGGCCCACGAGAGCTCTTGGCCAGACAGCAAAGGCCTGGGGGGCACGTGGACGGGCCCAGGGCCCACGAGAGCTCTCGGCCAGAGAGAGCAAAGGCCTGGGGGGCACGTGGACGGGGCCAGGGCCCACGAGAACTCTCGGCCACAGAAAGCAAAGGCCTGGGGGGCACGTGGATGGGCCCAGGGCCCACGAGAGCTCTCGGCCAGAGAGAGCAAAGGCCTGGAGGGCATGTGGACAGGCCCAGGGCCCACGAGAGCTCTCGGCCACAGAGAGCAAAGGCCTGGAGGGCACGTGGACAGGCCCAGGGCCCACGAGAGCTCTCAGCCACAGAGAGCAAAGGCCTGGGGGGAACGTGGACAGGCCCAGGGCCCACGAGAGCTCTTGGCCAGAGAGCAAAGGCCTAGAGGGCATGTGAACGGCACAGGGACGGGCCTTGTTCCATCTGTTCAGAAAAAGCTGCATGGTTGAAAATAAGTCCCTGTGCTCAGGCCATCAGAGCCCTGAGGTCACTGCCTGGAGCTGCCCAGGCTCAGACCGGCTCTGAGCCTGCCCCCATGGCCAAGGCCAGGTGAGCGTTGGGGGTAAGGATTGGTCACAGCCTTCGGGCCCCACCCTTGCTGCTCACAGGAGCCACCAGGTTAGCATGAAGGAGGTCTGGAGGAGCTGCCCCCTGGGGCTCTGGCAGGGGAGGGACAGTCCACAGAGGCTGAGGGCTTCCCAGAGCACAGGGAGCCCAAGGTCAAGAGTGGAAACAAATCGGACAGCACTGGCTGCAGAGCAGACGGGCCAAGGCTTGGGGCTGCTCAGAGAGGCCCACAGGCACGGCAGAGTGGACACACAGGGGTGCTGGGGTGGTCGGCTGGGCCTGGAACAACCCCCGGGGCAGGAGGGAGGGCAGGCAGTAGGCCAAGGGTCTCGGAAGCAGGAGGTGCCAGGGTGAAAACCACCCCCAGGCAAGCCAGTGGGGAGCAGAGATCTGAGAGCAGGACGGTCGCCGAGCCGAGACGCACCCAGCAACGGCGAGACGCGGGCTGGAGGCCAGGGTCATAGACCCCACCCCGGCCGCCCACAGCCCAGACGGCCTCGCGGCTAGGAGAGGGTGTTCTAAGAAGTCCGGGGCTTTCTTGGTACTGGGACTGAGCCCAGGGGTGCTTCAGCACCGAGCCACATCCTCAGCCTTTTTGTTTTATTCTGAGACAGGCTCTCATGAAGTTGCCCAGGCTCGTCTCAAACTCGTGATCCTGGGGCATCCAGAACCTCCCAGCCCCTCCACCCTGACGGGGTGCAGAGCCTGGGAGATGGCGCCACAGCAATGCCGGCACAGCAGCAGGCAGGAGTGAGGGCGTGCAGCCCAGGGTGGCACTGCAGACGAGGAGGGGCCAAGAGGCCCTGGAAGGGCAGGGTCCAGGGAGGTGGCCCCCACAGGAGGCTCTGAGAGGCGGGGACCCATCCATTCGAGTCCCGAGACCTGCCACCACCACGGCAGGCCTGTGCCAGTTCAGACTAGATGAGGACACAGGACCCACCTATGGGACAGGGGCAGGCCATGTGGACACATCACCCTGGGGCAAGCTGACCCTGATTGGAAGACTTGAACACTCTGGGTTCCAGGGCTCAGGGCAGCGGGCAGCATGGTGCTGTGTCCTCATTGGGATGGGAGCTGAGGGAGGGCTCACCTTGGGGACGAGCTGGGGTCTGGGCACGCCAAGGAGGTCACAGAGGCGATTCCGCTGCCCTCTGACAACCGGGAGCGCTGCGTCCCTGCAGAAGGGAGGCAGCCCTCAGCCCTGACCACAGGAATGCAGGCCCACGCCAGCCTGAGGTCTCAGCAGACCCGTCCACCTTGGATCAAGTGGAGATTAGGAAAAGACACCCACCCCAGAACCAGACACGGGGGTCCTGGCTGCAGCGGGAGGGCTGGACAGATGCCCACACAAGCTCCGCTTGGCTACAGGCCACCTCCCACCCAGATTGCGGTCACAGAGGCGGGCTGGGGACACAGGTTCTGTGCCCAGGACGGTTAAGCTGTCTGAATCCAGCTGTTCACGGCTGTAACTGAGTGAACATCACATTCAGCAATGCTGTGGAGAACATCAGGGTGTCTCCCGTGACAGAGTGAGTTACTGAAAATCCTCTGGAGCATCGTGGGAGCTCTCCCTGGACCTGGGGTAGGGGCGGCCCTGGCCACTTCTCTCCACTGTCCTTCCTCAAGTTGCCTAGATTTTGACCCGTGTGCCTTGGTGTTCTTAAGAAGCCGGGAACAGCAAGATGTCCACTGCAGCAGCACCCGGCTGCCCCCGACCCAAGGCGCATCCTTGGGGGTCTGTCCTATCACACCTGAAAGCAGCCTGTGGCCCCTGCAGGGGCTGTGCCCGATGCCAAGGCCACTTGACCGACACTGGCATCCCCCGTGGCCCGACTCCCAGCATGTGGGGTGGGGCAGGCACTGTCCCTGCCCAGAGGCTCCACACGGGCACAGGAGTGTAGTGCAGTGCCAGCAGGGCCCAGTTACAGGCAGAGGCTGCCAGCCTCCCACAGCTGACCCTCAGCAACGCCCCCCAGGAAAAGGTAGGTGACCTTGCCCACCCAAAATCCCAGAAGAGCACCATGGTGGTCCAGGGAGCCGGGGACATGGGGCAGGACAGAGGGGGCCGGGCCAGGCGGGCACTCACCAGGCCGTGTCGCTGAGCACAGCCATGACCTCGTCCAGGACGTCTGCGGTCACCACGTCGGTATAGGTGAGCACCATCTCGTAGACCTGGCTCGCCGTGGCCCTGCGGATCTGGGCGGGGACGGTGTGCGTCAGCCAGAGCCAGCACTGCCGCCTGGGAGCCTGGTGCACACCGGACTCCCGCCACCAGAGGCGCAGGCCCAGGCCCCGTGCGGGCAGCCTGCCCACCATCTCCTCCAGCAGAGCCTGGCATGGCCCGCCTCAGGGCGCCTCGGGGGCCTCAGCCTGGCCCACCCAGGTGTCGGCACCACTTGCTTATTTTATACATCTTTAAAAATATATTTTCAGGGCTGAGGCTGTAGCTCGGTGGCAGAGCGCTTGGCTCGCACGCGTGAGGCACTGGATTTGATCCTCAGCACCACATAAAAGCAAATAAAGACGTTGTGCCCATCTGCAACTAAGACAATACCCAAAAGTAGGCACATATTTTTAGTTATAGACGGGCACAAAACCTTTATTCATATATTTTTATGCGGTGCTGAGACTTGAACCCAGTGCCTCACACGTGCGAGGCAAGGGCTCTGCCACTGAGCGCCCGCCCAGCCCAGCGAGCGTGACGTTAGGACGCGTGTGGGAGAACCACAGCAGGGAGGCTCTCCACGCTCACTCGGGCCCCGGCACTCCCCTCAGCCATCTCTGCAACGTGTTCACACGCCTGTCTCGATCTCACCACGGCACCCGTGTGGACGGCCTCGCTGCGTCCCTGGGCACACACAGAGGCCTGTCTCCATCCCACCACGGCACCCGTGTGGACGGCCTCGCTGCGTCCCTGGGCACACACAGAGGCCTGTCTCCATCCCACCACGGCACCCGTGTGGACGGCCTCGCTGCGTCCCTGGGCACACACAGAGGCCTGTCTCCATCCCACCACGGCACCTGTGTGGACGGCCTCGCTGCGTCCCTGTGCACACACAAAGGCCTGCTCTTCCCTCCTCCACCCACTCCACTGACCGTCCTCCTGGTCTGCATTTTTTCTTCCTGTGGTGCTGGGGACACACTCAGAGCCTTGCCTGTGGTAGCCAGTGCTCTAAAACTGGGACTGCGTCTCCAGCCCTTTTGAGTCAAGGTCCTGCCACGTAGCCCAGGCTGGCCTTCAACTGGAGATCCTCCTCCCTCAGCCTCCTGAGTGACCAGGCTCACAGCTGCACCCCACGGTGCCCCCATTCCATTCTAAGCTCTCTGAAGCCAGAGCCAGCGCTCGTCCCTAAGACGTGGGCCTGAGTACAAAGGCAGAGCGTGGGGCAGGGCGGACACTCACCACGGGGAACGGGTGGCACAAGAGGAGGGCCAGCTGCAGGAGGACCTTCTTCCTCACGTCACCACAGAACTGCACCATCCCGCAGAGCCTGAGGGCACCCAGCAGGCAGCTGAAGCCATTGGAAAGGCAAGGTACCCGGGGAGCAGCACAGCACAGGCCACCCGGGCAGAGCAGCACTGGGGCACGAGGACCCCCAGCCGCTGGGCAGGCACGGGAGTCCAGGTGCTCAGAGCCTGCCTGGCCCTGCAGATCCAGGCCCCAGAACAGCCCAGCTGGGTGGCTGGGTCAGCCTCGCTCCCCCTGGGGCCCTCATGTGGCCCTGCTGCTTGTGGGGACGCGGGGGTAGGTGTGGCTCGCCTGCTCTGGCAGGACCCCCACGGCTGCCACTGCTGACCACACTGCAGGCGGCCTGAGCCTGTGACTGGACAGCCGGCCACCTGCAGCCACCACACCCTCCCGCGGCCGTCCCCAGGCGGACCCGAGCACTCACACTGAGATGCTGGACAGAAGCTTCTGGACGTCCTTGGACTTCTTTATCTCTTCCTTACAGAGCGCAAGCAACCTCACACTAAAGGGGTGGCTGGAAGGAGACGGGACGCTCTGCAGGAGCCGCAGCGCAAGCCGCACGCTGAGGCAGCCCGAGCCAGGCGGCAGGGGCTGGCTCTCCCTCCCAGGTGCAGGGACGGGCCGCCCACCAGCCCCGGCAAGCCACCGCTGCCACGCTGCTCCTACACGCGGTCAGGATATGGTCACCAACCCAGTGGCCACTGCAGCAGCACACTCAGCCCAGGTGCCAGTGCAGAGTGAGGCCCTCCAGGGTGTCCCCAGCAGAGGGAGGCCTGAGCACTGCCCAGTGAGCCCAGCTCTAGGCCGCTGCCCTTCAGCATCAGCCTGGTCCAGGAAGATCGCTGGCCCTGTGAGCAGCACTGTCCACCACCCTGACCACTCCTTCCGACATTGCCTCAGCTCACTCAAGTGCCTGCTGGGAACGGAGGGCTGTCGTGCCGGGAGCACATCCCTCCAGGACACCTCCCTGGACTCTCCTCGGGCTCTGCTGTGTCCCTGTGCAGAATCCCCAACCATAGGCACCACGTCCTCCATCAAGGCCATCTCTGGCAACCCCACAGACCCACATGCTGGGTGCCCTGAGGACTTCCCGCTGGGGCTACCTCCTGAATCCCTTCACCACGTGGGTCTCCTGAGCCCCTGGGCCCAGCATCTCCGCACGGGGCTCCAAGGTCCTGGGCCACCTGCTGCACAGTCTTCTGACCCGGGAAGGTCAGTGGAGGGCAAGAAGCTGCCGCCACCCTGAAGTCCTCAGTCACGTGCCACCCCAGCAACCCGCTGTGCAGCGAGGCAAAACCAACGCCAGCCCTACCCGCCCTGCATTTGCTGACCATGTCTGGTCTGCACAGAGCTGACCCTCAACACCCTGCAAGGTGACTGCATGGATCCTAAGCCACCAGACACAGTGGCAGCCTGTGACCCCGGCTGCTCGAGAGGCTGAGGCAGGAAGCCAGGGCACAGCAGAGCTCACTTCTCCTCTGTGGTGAAGATGTCGAAGCAGCCGTTGGCCAGCATCTGGTCCAGCATCTTCAGCAGTGACACAGACACCCTACGGGAAGGGTCAGCTGTCAGGGACGGCTGCTGAGGCCCAGGCAGGCACTACAGGCAAGGCGCCCTGTCGGAGGCCGCACCACCCATTGACATTCTGGTGCCACACCCCAGAAACCCACCGGCCATGTGAGAATTCATGGGGAGCTGCAGGCGCCAGCCACAGAAGGGAAGGGCGGAGCTGAGCTACTGCTCCTCCCAAACAAGGCAGCAGCCAGGTGAGCAGGCGGCACACTCAGATACAAGGCACTAGGCTCCACCTAGAAGGGACCCAGGCTGCGGTCCTGGCTGAGGGCAGAGCAATATGGCACCAGGCTTCCCAAGACAGGCAGGCAACCAGGCGTCCAGGCCAAGATTAAAATGAGCACCGTCCACACACTGCCCCAGCTGCAAAACTGACTCAAAATGGACCACAGGCAAACGTGACCCTGAGGCCAAAACTCTTGGAAAGGACCACCAGTCTCTGGACCTGGGAGCAGACCTCAGGTGCTCGCCCGAGACTGAGCCGGAAGCTTCTGTAATCAGAGAACTCTCAAGAATCAACAGCCAGGGAAATGTCAGACAGACAGACACTTCCCACGCAGGCCTGACGGCACCCTGTGCTGGCAGCTGCCCACCCGGGCCTGGAGAGTGGGGGGGATGCTACCAAGGTCCAGGTGCCGGGGGGCAGGGAGCAGCAGTGCCTCATGGGCACAGGACACTGCACACCACCCTGGAATGCCAGTCAACACGCCCACACGCAGCTAGCCCCTGCGGTGGCTTCTGCCCAGGAGGGGGGCCACCCTACCCCGTGTGCTCGCAGTGGCTGTTTCCAAGCCAGCTCCAACACCCGTAGACAGCCCAGGCTCGAGGAGTGGGAGCCCCAGGTAACTATGCTGACCACAGCCAGGCCCAGAGGACCCACCACCTGGTTCCATTTAAACAAAACACAAAGTACAAGCTGAGCCTCTGCCTGCAGATTCGGGGCATGGGAGCAGCAGGGCAAGAGAACCTGAGAGGAGCTCCGCGGCCACAGGCTGGTCGCCTCCTGCACCTCGCCAGCCGTGCACAAACGGGAGGCAGGGAGGCAGACTACCGCATCTAGGGGTGAGGCCTGGTCACGGGGCGTGGGGCCTCCCTTTGCCTTGGCAAAGGCCACTGCCAGAAAGCCAGGACCAGCAGCTTGCAGAAAGAAGTTAGCTCTTGCCAGGACTCCTGCCAGTGGGGAGCTGTCACAGGGATGCCCTGGGCATGTTCCCTGTCACCTGACATTTTTGTGTCCAGTGTACACAAAAATGGTCGTTTCCCCACCCACAGTGTGGTGCTGGGGCTTGGGGACCAGATGGGCCCAAGAGGCCCCAGCCCATGGAGGCAGGTGGACAGGGTGCCACTCACCGGTCATTCCGGAGGTTATTTTCAAAGACCTGCAGGAGGCTCTTGCTGAAGCTCCCCAGAGCCTCCGGGTCCTTCTGAATGCCCTTCATGTGCTCTAAGAGGCTCTGCGTGGAATGCCTGACCTGCAAGGTGGACTGGGTGTCGGGGGCAGCATGGCCAGGTCTGCCCACCACCCAGGCTGGCTGCGCATGTAGTCAACCAGCAGAGGCGACTGCCAAGGTGCAAGGGTCCTGTAGGCACTCGCCGTGCTTGGGCATGGGCGACCGTGTGCATGTCCAGGACAAGCCCTGTGGACAGCACAGCACAGCCTCCCTCATCACCGTTAGGCTTTCAGCACCTGCAGCGCAAGTCCACAGCGTGGCCTTAGAGCCCAGGGACCCAGGCCATGTGCGGGCATCAGAGGCAGGCCCCGGAGGCGGGCCCAGGGCAAGTGGGCTGTCCCTGAGTGCGACAGGACAGCGAGAGCCCGGCCCGATAGCTAGCTCGCTCCAAGGCCATGGAGAGGGCAAGACCTGAGGACACACGGGTCACCAGCTGAGCCCTCCGGACACACAGCACCACCTGTGCTGGGGGACAGTGTGTGGGGACATGTCACCCCAGGAAGACGCATCAGCCAGACCCAGAAGAGGGACACGCCACAGGACAGGCAGCAGCTTGTGACCTGCCAAGCAGAGGAGTCCCCAACCGACTTGGGGAGTGTGGACATGGGGGACACTGGCCAGGTCGCCTGAAGTGTGAGCACAGTGCTGCATGGAGCCGTGTGGGCCCAGGACACGAGAGGTCTCAGCAGTGACCAGTTTCTGGAACTGACTGTAAAATCTCCCTGGTGAGCAGCTGTGTGGGTGTGTCCTGAGTGGGAGGCGGTGGACCTGTGGCGGCCACGCTGGGCAGAGGCCCCTTCTGTGTCCTCTGAACTGTGCTCATGCCAGATTTCCCCAAGGAGGGCAGAGATCAGCGGTCCCTCGCACGAGAAGGACACCAGCCACACACCAGGTGACCTCGGGCACTGGCTTAGAGGACACCATCGCTCCCGCCTTTTAAAGCAGCACAGCAGGCCAGCCAAGGCCACTAGAGGCCACCAAGGCGCCCGGGTGCCCGTAGCAGAGTCATGTGACAGTGGGGCCAGGGCCTCACTCCAAGTCGCAGCAGCCTAGCCACTTCCAGGTGATACCACTCCCTCTTCACCAAGTGGGGGCCATTCTCCAGAACCTGCCCTTGCAGCCAAGGCCACCGGCCCCCAGGACAGAGCAAAGAGCTGGTCGCCTTGGTTGGAAGCACACGGTCCCGAGCAGGCCAGCAGCACAGAAGGCAGCGCCAGCCCGAGCCTTAGCAGGAGCTGTGCCCTGCGCTCACCGTGGACTCTGTCAGTCCTCCCACGGACACGGCCAGCCCCAGCAGGACGTGGTAGCGGTAGGTGGGCAGTGCCAGGAGCTGGGTGATGCGAGGGAAGGCCTGGGAAGGCGCGCTCCAGTTCACCGAGGCCACGTCGGCCCTGCAGGAGAGCGAGGCCAGACTCAAGGGGCGGGGCGGGGCAGGGCCACGCCCTGCAGGAGAGCAGCTCATAAGGCCAGGCTCGGGGGCGGGGCAGAGGCGGGGCGGCGCTCTGCAGGAGAGCAGCTCATGGGGCCAGGCTCGTGGGGCGGGGCGGGGGCGCGCCTTGCAGGAGAGCAGCTCATGGGGCCAGGCTCGTGGGGCGGG
>CM053402.1:204676-225589 GCA_028644305.1 Xerus rutilus
CAGCTCATGGGGCCAGGCTTGTGGGGCGGGGCGGGGCCGCGCCCTGCAGGAGAGCAGCTCATGGGGCCAGGCTCGTGGGGCGGGGCGGGGGCGCGCCCTGCAGGAGAGCAGCTCATGGGGCCAGGCTCGGGAGGCGGGGACGGGGCCAAGCCCTGCAGCACCTGGGAAGCAGCCTTTCCAGGTCTTCTCGGTGAGGCACGTGGGGGACAGGAGGGCTGTCGAAGTGCAGGAGCGTCATGAACACGCTGCAGGCGTGGGCGCGGAACCGGTCGATCTTCTCGCTGGCCTGCTGGGCCACACAGCACATGAGGCGCTCGCACCTGCCAACCAAGGACCCTGTCGGCACAGCTGCACAGCCACGGACCGGACGGACCACGCCCTGGCCCCAAGGCCCCAGGAGCCACCGGTGGCGCACACAGACGCCAATCAGGTCTTGGGGTGAAGACTACAGAGAGGGCAGGACGAGGGGCAGCAGAGTGCCCGGCAGGAATCCCCGGGCCACGGACTGAGTGACGGACCTACCCTGGCAGGCGGGCCTCAGCTGCAGGGCCCCTAGGCCAGAGGCCACCCGCCTCAGCCCCCCAAGCTAGTGTCACACAGGCCAGGCTCACAGGAGGTGGGGGCCTTGTCCTGGGGGCACCAGGCAGAAGTGGCCCTGGACACGAGCCACGGGCTGCGAGGTCAGCACAGGGCCTGAGGGGTCTGAGGAGAGGGTGCCTGCCCCTCGGGCTGCCCCAGCGGCCTCCCCGCCACTCACACACGGGTGTCAATCAGCGTGGGCTGGGTTCGCACCAGGAGAAGCGTCAGATCCATCAGGCTGGTCATGGCGGCCTCGCGGACCCTGCAGGCAGACACGGGAGGTCATGTGGACGGTTCTGCCAGACCTCACGCTGCCTGCAGAGGCTCCTCCTGAGGAAGTGCCTGAGAAGCACGTGTGATCATGCGCGATCTGCCAGCTCCGCATGGGCCGGGCCAAGGGCCTCAACACAGGGGAGGTGCAGAGACCACGGGCTCCTGCCTCCGGGGAAGCCAGTGGCATGCAGCATGCGCTCCACTTCTCGATGGTGAGCAAGAGGACCCGAGGGACAGCCAGCAGGCCGTGGCACATGGCTGCCCACCTGCCTCCGCTGCAGGCACGCCCCCGCAGGGCAGCCGCCAACCTGCTTCCAAGCGAGCAACGGCACTCCCTCCCCACAGCGGGACCTCCTTAGCTCATAAGGAGCGGTTCCCACTTAGCCCCTATTTGCTGGAGGTGTGGGGGGACGCAAGGTGTGGGGGGACAGGGAGGGCTCTGCGGCGCATGCCGGGGGACACAGGGCAAGCTTCCTCCGCACCACCACCGACCCCTGCGCCACGAGGCCCAGGTGAAGCCAGAAGGACCTGTCTGCAGGGCAGTGCCGGGGAACGAGGCCCACCGCCCCAGGCAGGGACCTGGGTGAGGGCCACAGGGCATCCTGGGCTGTACCAGAGAGCAAGGGCAGCAAGTGAGCCCTTCCTCATGGAGCCCACACCTCAACGTGGCCTGACAGGAGAAAACCCCGGCAATTCAGCTCGTGGCCTACAGGACCCAGTTGGAAACTGAGGAATGCTTATAGAGTAAGGTGCTAAATGAGAAAGACGGGCAGGATGAGACAGACGCCTGAAGAGGCAGAGGTTCAGCAAACACGCAGGGGCCGTGGGGAGAAGCACGGAAAGGGGCTCAACCCCGAGAGGCCCAGAACCAGCACGTGGTGTGGTGTGGACACGTGAGGCCCACCCTCTGGGCAAGGTCACGCCACAGCCACCAGGAAGGCCCAGAGAGAGAGGCAGCCTCCCTCCCTTATGCTTTGCTGGAGAGCAGCCACAGCAGCACCCGGAGAGCACAAGAGCCACTGCACTTCTGGTTCACACAGTGGGGGCTCAGCGAAGGGCCCAGGTCTGTGTAGGAAGCCACCCTGTCTCTGCCACTGCCAGGGCCACCTGCTGCAGGTGACAGAGTCCACGCTTCTGCATGCTGTGCAGCCAGTTCCCACAGCAAACATGGCCTCCAGGAGACCTGCCCCCACCCCACAAGAGCCAGCAGGGCAGGCGGCGCCTCATGGGAGAAGGTGCCCGGCAGGGGTGGCTGCCAGGACACGCCACATTTGCAAAAGGTGCCCATTCCGCCCTGGTGCTCCGGAGCTGCCACACTGCAGCCACTGGAGGACCCTCACCAGCCTCCCATCCCCCATGTCTGGGAGGACCCAGGTCCTGTGGAGGTCAGTGCCGGGAGGCCCTGCCCACATCCAGGAGTGTTCATGCAAGGACCTTGTGACAATCCCATGTGGGGAAGGGCCCGAAGGTGGTGCCTAGCACTTCACCCAGGCAGGAGGCGTGCTGGAGGGGCAGGAAACACCAGCAAGCAGAACACAGGGACACAGCCCAAGATCTGATCAGTAGGGACACGGGGACATGGCAACTGATCAGCTCCCAGCTGGATCCCTGGCCAAGGGGACACCTGGTCAGTGAGCAGGGCTCCAGGAACGCCTGAGCCCAGAGTGAGCAAAGAAAGTGGTGGGCAAGACAAGGCCACAGCCCTCACGGGTGACAGGTGGACCACAGCCAGCTGCTGCTCCTGGCACCGACAGAAGACACATCTCGCTGGACTCGAGAGAGAGCTGCCCGCCAGCGCCTCCCGGCTCCCTGAGCGAGCAGACGCCTGTCAGGCCGACGCATGCGGCTATGGATGTGGCGGCGCCCAAAGACTGAAGAGAGCACGGGCCTGCAAGAGCACGGAGGACTTCTCCAGAGTCAGCAAAGCCCCGTGGGAGCTTCTCCCAGGACACGACTGTCACTCCAAGTCCCGCCACCAGCCAGGAGCCGAGGACAGGGCTCCTCCCAAGGCCGCAGGGCGTCCTTCTCCACAGACGGTGGCACTGCTGCTCTGCACCTCCAGCCAGGAGGTGGGCTGGAGACGTGCGTCACCAGGAGCAGGAGGCCCCCAGGGGTGGCAGCACGGGATCCAGCTATGTGCAGCTGATCCCCGAGGTGAAGAGAAGGGACCAGAGAGACGAGCAGGGGACCCATAAAAGCAGAAGCTGAGCACTCTGGCCAAGGCCCAGCAGCAACAGACCCATCCCTTGCCGGGAAGCCACAAGCCAGAGACCGCGACGCAGACGCCACCCGTACCAGGACCCCACGTCGCCCCGGCTGTCTGTGGTGTAGTCGTTCATACAGTCCAGCAGTGCAGTGTACACCTGGGCGACATTCTCTGCGCACACCGCTTCATCTGGGAGCGCCTCGGCTTTCACACCGACTGTCCGGCAGATCCTGAAACGAAGACCAGCCAACGCGTGCCAACAGGAGCCCGTGGCCAGTCCTTCCCATCACAATGGCCTTACGAGCCTTCCTGAGCAGATAGCACAGACAGGCCTCAGCCCTGCGTGAGGGAGCACGGCACTCAGCTGTGAGGCTGCACCACTATCCCCACCACTGTCCACCCTGGCATAGGGGCTGAGCTGCCATCAGCACAGGAGGGAGTGTGGGTCCACAGCTGCAGGCCTCGAGCAGAGCCGTTCCTACCCCACCCTCCCGAGGCATGGTCACCAACACTGGCCTGGGACTCGCTCCCCAGCTCTCAGATGGGGGCTGACCGCAGGACAGCTAGTGGTCACTGCAGCTGTGGCAGCACACAGCTGTCCTGGCCCCCAGAGGTGGAAATGCGCTCTGCAAGGGAGGAACCCAGAGCACCAGGGGTGAGTGCCCCGAGCAGGCCCAGGTCCCCAGCACGTCCGCCCAGCCACTGGTCTGCAGCTCACCTCGCAATGGCCTTCAAGGCGTCTCTCCTGGCCTCGGCAAAGCTCACATCCTTGGGAGAGCAGCGGGTGACTGCCATCAGGCCTGCCAGCACCTGAGGGCAACAGGGCCCTCAGCCGCAGTGCACGGGCCTCTGGGGCAGGCGGAGCCTCGGCCCTCAGTGTGGTCTGGGAAGCACACGAGGGCGCCCCGGCTCTCCCGCTGCCAGCCTGACCCTGGCAGCCACGTGGCCTCCAGGCCTGGTGCAGGCTCTGCTGCTCAGACCTGGGATGGACACAGGCGCAGCTGCTGGCTCCTGACTGCTGGCCCTCGCCTCTCACGGTGCCAGCTCAACTCTAACAACTGCTTCACGTCTCCACGCTTCGGATAAACCCGGGATAAGAGGCCTCTCGGAGCTCGGGCCCCAGGGCATGCAGGAGGGACCGTGGCCGGGAGGGGACAGTGGGCCGCAGGGACATCTGGCAAAGGGGATACAGGGCCACCCGGTGTTTCAGCGGGAAAGGAAGTACACGAGTTTCATGGGCTGAGGTTGCTGGGGCAGGCGGGGTGGGCATCACGCTCAACCCTCGCAGGAAGCAGGGGGTGAGTGAGGGCCAGAGGGGCAACATGACCACACGAGGGACGAGGACGCTGAGGAGGGACAGCCAGCAATCCGTTGAGTCCGGGCCTTCCTGCCCAAGACCTCCAAAGGTGACCTGGGCACAGGAAGGCTCTCGGCCTTGAGACCGTGAGAGCTGGACGAGGTGCGGGCAGGCGCCACACCCTAGCAGGCAGAGCTTGGCCGTCCACCCCACTGAGGGAGGACAAGATCCCCAAAGGAGGCCAAGCACCCGTGAGCCACTTGTGCTTCCCAGAGGCAGAGGCAGGGCGGCCACCGCCCACACCCAACCCTGCATGGCCAGAGCGGGACAGGGCACAGACAAGGGCCAGGCCCTAAGCCTGCCCTTCAGGGGCAGCCGGGCCCTTAAGGCCACAGCTACTGGCAAGAACGCCACCAGACCACACGTGTCCCCCGCCCCTTCCACTCGGTAGCCTCACCTGCTGCAGCCGGCCTCTCAGGAGGAAGTCGGGAAGGGCACCCAGGGCTGAGGAGAAGCCACAGCGGGCCATCTCCTCAGGGCTCCGCAGCTCGGCCAGGTACCGCGGGATCAGCACCTCTGCAGAAGGAACGCACGTGAGGACACAAGCTGGGTCCCGGGAAGTGCCCGCAGCAAGGTGTGCGTGGAGCAAGGTGCGGGGGGGACGCGGGCGGTCTCGGGCTTGGGAGCACCCCAGGCGACGCAGCATGGCCCTCGGTGTTTATTTGCTAGGAACAGGTGCACTGTGGAAGCCCATCCCTCAAGGTGTGAGGGCGCCATCAGAGCCCGGGAGCAATCAGAGACGCCAGGTGGGCAGACGAGAGAGCTCAGGAAAAGCTGGCCAAGTGGGAGCACGAGGTGTGGACACGCAGCTCTGCGAGGGGCAGGATGGGACGGGCAGTGGAGCAGGTGGGGGCGCTCTGCCTGCTGCACCTGGTGGAGGCTGGCACCATGCCCCACTCACCCTGAGCTTCGGGACAGGCCTCTCCGGGCTCTTCCACGTAGTACTCACAGCAGAGAGCGGCCAGGGCCGTGACCGCAGCGTCCTGGAACAGAGGAGGGCTGAGTGCCAAAGGCCCCACCTGGACAGGCCCTCACCATCGGCGTCCAGGCGCAGGGCTGCGCAGCCTGTTGCTCAACTGTCAGTGGTCCTCTGACTGAACAGAGGACACGGCTGCTTCCTCCACACAGAAGGAGCCCACTGTCCCCCAAGGCGTGTGCATAACGGAGCCGTTTCCCTCCCAGCAGCTGGGACGCAGACTTGAATCCCGTACAGCCCGGCTACGCGCAGCCTCCTTTACAGGACAGCCAGGCCCGAGTGCGTCAGAACAGGGGGGTGCTGGGCAAGGACACAGCCATGCTGCAGGAGCCCCTCAGGAACCAGCACCAAGGACACCAGGGCTGCTGTGCAGGACAAAGTCGCGTCACCCAGAGCACAGGCTGGGCACACGGCCACTGAGCGCCCCCCAGAGGTCACACCGGCACCCCGATCGCTGCGGGGTGAACCACTTACAGACGTTGTTACAAGAAGCACTGAGGCACCACCAGAGGCACTCGAGACCACCAAGACCACCCGACCCCACAAAACGAGTCATTCAAGGAAAAACAGGTAACAGGAGGTGCATCCTGCCACGATGCTGGACACAAGGACGCTGTGGGTCACAGGTGACAGTGACACAGCCCGCTCCTCTCCTCGGTAACAAAAGCTCACCAGCCATACACCTGCAGCCCTGCCCCAGGACACGGGCTGGTACGCAGAATGCTCTCCGGGAAACCCTCATGTCCGCGTGCTTTAGCAGGTTTGCCCTGGACTCCTGACCGTGACATGCACACCCTCAGTAGAGCCTCCACACCTCAATTGCACAGCCACCAGGAGGCAGGGTCCACCTGAGCAATCACTGTCAGACTGAGGGCAATGTCTTGAAGGCGAGTGTCATCACCAGGGACAGAAACAGCAAGGAAAAGTGACATTCTGGTGGCCAGTGGCCCCACTGCATGTCCTGCCTGCAAAGCACACAGAGCATCTGGAACCCCGAGCCTAACAACGGGTGCATGGAGCCTCCCACCAGGATACACTCAGGCAACGCTCATGCTGCTGTCCATGCAGGGCCACACAGAGGCCTGGCCAGCCTACCTTGATCTGCTGTCTGGCCTGGCTGGAGACGAGATGCAGGCTTCGCAGGGTGTCGTCGATCAGCCACTGCCAGCCACCTGCCGAAGCAGCAGACGCTGACGACCAAGTCCCAGCAACCCGCCCCAGGGGGTGGCAACACCCACAAGCCAAGGCCTTGGGAGGGAGGCCTCTGAGAGGAGCCCAAGACACCTGCAGGGACTCCACCAGGGAGCCCCTGCCCTGGCCTCCCATCCACACGAACCCAAGCACCCAACCCAGCTGCACCCTGGGAGCGGCAGGCAATGGACATTCTTTCTATCCAGCCAAAACGACAGCTGGAGGCCAGAGAGCAGAAGCAGGCTCTGGGGAGGATTGCCAGCCCGCCAGGCCTGCCCAGGGGAGGACCACCAGCCCGCCCGCCAGGCCTGCCCAGGGGAGGACCGCCAGCCCACCCGCCAGGCCTGCCCAGGGGAGGACCGCCAGCCTGCCCAGCCTGCCCAGGAGCCTAGGAGGCACCTACAGGTCCCGTCTGCAGGGGAGGCAGAGCTGGCAAGGAACTCAGGACAAGTGCTCAGCTTCGTGAGCCTTCCCCCTGCAGCCTTCGACACCTGTCCCAGATCCTCCTCACTGTGACCTGAAGCAGCCATGGAAGAAAACGTTCTCGTGCCTGTTGTTGAGAAGAAACACACTTACCCACCACAGAGTCGCCTCTGAAGGGCATCCTGGAAAGTGACAGCTTCTCTACCAAGACGCACACTAGGAAGGAGCACAGAGCTGCATCACCTGCCCAAACCCTGCAGCCCGACCGTCCTCCACCTGGTCATGCTGAGCACAGGGCTCCCCACCCACTGGCCCTGCTGGCCGGCTCCCAGGAAACCACAGTGACCTTTGCAGCTGGGCAGCTGGGCAAGAAGCTCAGGGCTGCCAGGGGAGGGACGTGTGCACTGGGAACCCCGCCCACCAAGTACAGTCCACCAGCAGGCACCAGCTGTTCTGTACCCCAACAAGGTCCCCAGGACACAACCTAGGGTAGACATGCACAGAGGACTCAGGCAAGCAAGGTCATCAGCAGTGACTGCAGCCATGCCAGGCACCTGACACCCCTGGCAAGGACCATCTTCAAAGATGCAGGAAGAGCTCCAGCAGAGGTACATGCTCCACAGCAGAGAGGCAAGGAGAGCACCCGGGGGAGCACGGGGACGGGGCAGGCGAGCACCCGGGGAGCACGGGGACGGGGCAAGCAAGCACCCAGGGCCCATGGGGGACGGGGCAGGTGAGCACCCAGGGGAGCACGAGGACGGGGCAGGCGAGCACCCAGGGCCCATGGGGGACGGGGCAGGCGAGCACCCGGGGGAGCACGGGGACAAGGCAGGCGAGCACCCAGGGCCCATGGGGGACGGGGCAGGTGGGCACCCGGGGGAGCACAGGGACGGGGCAGGTGAGCACCCGGGGAGCACGGGGACGGGGCAAGCGAGCACCCGGGGGAGCATGGGGACGGGACAGGCAAGCACCTGGGGGTGTGCAGAGGATGAGGCAAACAAGCACCCAGGGCCCATGGGGGACAAGGCAGGTGAGCACCCGGGGGAGCACGGGGACGGGGCAGGTGAGCACCCGGGGGAGCACGGGGACGGGGCAGGTGAGCACCCGGGGGAGCACGGGGACGGGGCAGGTGAGCACCCGGGGGAGCACGGGGACGGGGCAGGTGAGCACCCAGGGAGCACGGGGACGGGGCAAGTAAGCACCCGAGGGAGCATGGGGATGGGGCAGGCGAGCACCCGGGGGTGTGCAGAGGCACAGCGAGTTTGAGACAGGAGCACAAATGAAGTCTGCACCAGGACGCATATGTTCAAGAGTCAAAGGTGAGGTCCCACGCTCAAGGACCCTGACACCTGAGTGCTGCAGTATGGATACAGGAGTAAAGCGAGGTCCACCACACACACAGCAGGCGCCAGGCTGGGAGTGACCCATGGGAAACAGAGGAAGGAGCTGGGTGGAGACAGAGCCCCAGGAGTCCGTCCAGGCCTCAGAGGAAGCTGCTGGCCGCTAGGCAGCAGAGCCACGGGGCCACCTCTTGAAGTGTGGCTGCCCCAGCACAGCACCCCACTCCCTCCCCAGCCCTGCCCACTTCTCCCTGGGCGTTGCCCAGCTATGGATCACTTTCTCCCGGCTCCTCTGCACTCCTGCTTACAAGACAGTAACAAGAGCTCGGGGAGCCTGCTGTCCCCCACAGGGCCAGGCGAGGCTCACCGGGCCCAGCTGGACGTGGCTGACAGTCCCGGGAGGCACGCAGCACAGACCCAGGCCGCTTCAAGAGCAGGGCCGGCCCAGCACAGCCCTAGCATGGCCACACGTGGCCACCACACCCTTCACGCGTAACGCTGAAGCGGTTCTCCTGGGCACCTCCACCTATCTCTGTTCCAACTATGGAAAACCTGAGAAACCGCCACAACCCCTCTTCTGATCACCCTTCAATGTCTTGCGGTGGCTTCACGGAGCTAGATGAGAGGTTACAGTGCTTCCAAAGGACACGACTCAGCTGGGGCCTCTCCCCACACTGCACAGGGGAGCTTCCCTCTACGCCCAGCTGAGGACTCAGCTGAGCGGGCCTTTGTGAGCTGTGTGGTCACTTGGGCTCTGTGTCCCATTTGTTTACTTTCGTGCCAAGAGAAGAATTCCTTCCCTGGACTAGGAGTCCTCCTCCAGGACTCCCGCCCAGTCAGTGCACATGTGCTGTCCACGGCAGTCCACTAAGGTCCCTCCCTTGCACTACACTGTCCCCCTGCCCCTAGAATCATGCTGTCGAAGCAGAGAGGTCTGAGGACTAGAAACTGCAAGCCTACTATTCTTAATATTTTTGGAGATTTGCTCTCCATATGATCCTGGAAGTGCATTTTAGCAGGTTGGGAAATGTGGAAGTATTTCCAACATCACTAGCCGCTAGGGAAATAAAAACTAAACCCATGCTGAGATCTCGCTGCCTGAAATCACACACGCAGTCCAACTGCCGCCTCCGGGAGATGGCCAACTCCAGCCTGGAGTGAGGCCTAGGACTCCGCCTCTCAGGCACTTGTCCCCAAGCGCAGAAGCAGCCTTGTAACAGCCAAAGCTGGAGTGGTCAGTGTCCTCCCACAGACAAGGGCTACACTCACAACAGGAGCAGAGGGGCAGCCACTGGCCTTGGGGCTGTGCACATGGAAAGCACCGCCCCAAAGCCCATGTCCCCCACTGCAGTGTGACGCTCAAGAGGACACCAGAGGTGGCGAGGGCGCGGGGCACCTGCAGCTGCGGGAAGAGCCTCCGCAGGTGGTGAGTGCAGGGCAGGCTCTCCAGAGTGACGAGCAAAAGTGCCAGTGGCCCTGCTACTAGCTGCTTCCTGTCCAGGACACGATTCCTTCTTCTGAGCTCACGACGATGCTGCCTGTGACAGGCAGGCGGTGACAGCAGAGCCCGGCAAAGCGGCAGGGATGCAGAGGTGCTTCCACAGGGCTGGAGAGCCCTGCAGCTCCAGGCAGAATCATCTAAGGCAGCGTGCACACACGGTCCACTCTGCAAGACCAGAGTGCCCCTCCCAGCGCCCCTGGAGCCATCTCACATGAAGAACCACGGGTGGCACGCAGGCCGTGGAGGCCACCTGATGCCTCGGCGTGCCTCTGGGCACCACAGACACGGGCCAGAGTGGACCTCTGAGCAGCCGGCCCACCTGAACCCCGAGATCCAGTGTGTTTACAAGTGACCAGCCAGCAGTAGTACCAGGGTGCAGGGGTGGTCATGGGGCCACCAGGAGCTCGGTGAAAGATGACGGCCACTGTGGCCGTCATGGCACCTCAGCAGACTTGCCTCTGGAGACACCAGCCAAGCCCACAGTGGAGCGAGCAGGCAGGCAGGCCCTCCCCGTGGCTCTCGGCTGGCACAGGCTGAGTCAGTCCTGCGTGACCTCCCCAGCAGCCCATCCACGGCCCAGGAGGGCTGGCACGTCCTGGTGTGGCAGAGCCATCCCCACCAGCAGCCCCCCACAAGGCCACTGGCAACTAGCCCTATGGACCGACCCTCCAGGGACCTGAAGTCAGGCTGCTACTGAACACTTCACCAAACCACGTCCACACTGAGGACAAACCACTCGCTGCCCAGCTGCACTAGCCTGGTGGGCACAGAGCCACCTCACCTGGGCTTGAGCATCCCAGAAGCAGCTTGGAACACAGGCTGGTTTCGGGAAGCTGTGTCCCCGCTGCCTCCTGAGCTCCTCCCGCCCGCCCTGGAAGGGGCTTGGGTCTGGGCCCCCTTGGTCCCACGGCAGGTGGGGCCCTGAACACGTCGCGGAGCCAGCCTCCCTTGAGGAGGTTCAGTATGAGGCACCCACAGGGACCCAAGTACGACTGGTTCTGGGCAAGCAGCCTCCACTCTCCACTCTGCTCAGGGTAGTGAACATGCACGCCACCCCACAGGCCCTCTGTGTTTTCACTTGGAGACCACGAAGCCAGCAGCTCCTGTGCGCAGTGGCGGGAAGCACAAGGTGTGGCGTGGGTCCCTGTGCCTGTTGAAGGCAGCACTTTCCAGACTGCTCCCGGGACCTTGGCTATCGCGATCCAGGCTGGGGCCACTACCCCACTCTGGTGCCGGGCCCCACAGGGCCAACGGCGCTGTGCCTATCCCCACCTACAACTGGACTGCACACATTGCCTGCCACTGCCTCCCAGATGATGGCCAGGACCCACAGCAGCCCTGCACAGGAACACAGCCTGCACAGGTGAGCAGCCCACCTTCTGCCTGCAGAATCCAAACCCCTCCATCTACCCTCTGAGTGGCCACCACAGGCTACAGGGGGTAACCTCTTGGCCAGGGCAGCCAGAGCCCATGTGGGGCCACCATCCAGGTCTGCAGGTAGCTCAAGGATGGCACTGAGGGTGCAGACCACCCAACATGGGCCACACCTGGGATGCTGCACCTGCTCCCAGGATGGACGGGGCACTGGGGAGTGGTACCAGGAGGGTGCCCAGGTCGGCCAGCTAACTCCTGGGCTTCAGAAAACACATGGTCATGTGCTGTGTCCCTGCAGACATCCAAACGTGGTCTAAAAGGCTCCGCTCTGCTCTACGGCTACATTTAAATTAACACCGTCTCAAAGACAAGACTGCCACCGAGATTCCAAGGTCCAACCCTCGCTCCCCACGTCCTCCCTACAGCTACCACCACCAGCCAGCACTGCCTGAGCTGGGACAAGCCACACCTGGGGGCAGCGCAGGAGAGCTGGGCAGTGCCTGCAACCAACATGCCAGCCAGCAAGGGCACGGGACCAACCCAAGCAAGCCACCCAGTGCCTGTGCCACTTAAGAGCCCATGGGACAATGCTGCCCAAGGAGCCGGGTAAAGGTCGCAGACAGCTCTCCCCCTGGGGCCAGGGCCGCAGCCTCCACTCTCATACCTACCTGCTTGCCTCATGAGCTCTCCTCCCAGACCCCTGGAAGTCAAGCAGAACACTCAGTTAGGCTCTTCCTGCACACAGAGCACACCCTCCAGGTGCTGACGGACCACTCGTCAGCACGGAAGCAGAATACTCGAGACCACCTTCTGCAGCCTCCCCTCGGGGTTGCACTGTTCTGACTGAGCTTCCACCAGACGCTGTGGTCCTTCCCAGGCTACCACATCACATGGCCACACAGGGCAGGCCAAGCAGTGTCCACATTTGAGGGCAAGCATGCCCAATACCACCATGTAGCCCAAAGCAGTGGTGAAGTTCTGTCACCAGAGCAGCATGGTGACTGGAGGCACACGAGTGGGACCTGGGCAGGGTCAGGCTGACCGGGCAGCAAGGGTGGAAGTTCTCGAAAGATCTTCTAGAAAGAAAGGCTGGAAGCCGGGCGCGGTGGCTCAAGCCTGTAATCCCAGCACTTAGGGAGGCTGAGACAGGAGAATCACCAATTCAAAGCCAGCCTCAGCAACGGCGAGGCGCTAAGCAACTCAGTGAGACCCTATCTCTACATAAAACACAAAATAGGGCTGGGGATGTGGCTCAGTGGTCGAGTGCCCCTGAGTTCAATCCCCAGTACCAAAAAAAAAAAAAAAAAAAAAAAAAGAAAGAAAGGCTGGAAACAGAGGGCTCCTGGGGTGGAACGCGGGAGGACCCGCGCCCTGAGGGTAGGCACCCGCGGCCTCCCTTCCCCTCCCTGGAGGACTGGAAAGTTGCAGGGGCAGCTGAAGGCAGCACGGGAGGCCCTGGCCTTCAGGAGCACAGGAGAGCAGCACAGTGCTCACCACCCACCCACACAAGGGGCATCAACGGCCATGCAGAAGACAGGAGCCCCAGAGGGGGACACGGCCAGGTGCTGTGCCTGCCCCAGCTCAGGCCCAGAGCACATCTAGAGCTCTGACAGCTCAGTGAGACAGAAACAGGAACAATTGCCCGACCTGAAGTCTGAACAGAAGGGCTGGAGTGTGGGCTGAGCATGCGGGTCTCCGGGCGCAGCTGGCCCAAGCGAGGGCACTGGCCCTCTGCAGAAGGCTGCAGAGTTTGGGAGGCACCCTTGAGCCCATAGCCCAGCCAGGCCACTCCTGGTAGCCACCAAGGCACAGCAAGACGAGCCCCGGCCCAGAGGGCTGACGCCACAGTGCAGGCCCACAGTGGAGGCTCTCGGCAGCAAGGGGAACTCAAACCACAGGCTCCACGTTGCATGAGCCCATCTGCAGAGATCCGGGAGGCCAGGGCCCAGGGGCCTGCCAGCCGAGAGAAGGTGCATCTGCAGCCAGGAATCCACCCGTACCTGGACCAGGAAGCGCCTGGAACAGAGGCACCCGTGAGCTTACCTGTACAGCTGCCGCTCACAGAGCTGCGGGGAGAGAGATGGAAGTCAATGCTCAGAAGCAACACTGTGCTGTGACCAGTGCCCACCAAGGCCATGCGGGTGTGGGGCTGCAGGGTGGGTGCCAACACAGGGCCCACCTTGCTGTCTGTAAGGCCTCGTGATGCTCCTGGGGGGCTGCTTTGGAGGAGAGACTGAGGGCCAAAGGAGACAGAGGCGAAAGCCACCCAGCAGGAAGGACCGGGCAGCCGTGTCCTGCCCAGGGCTGAGAGCTAACCTGCCCACGGGACTCCACCGCTTCTCTCCAAAGAGCCCTGAAAGTACTTCTCAATGCCGGCTACCACTCAGTCACACCCGGCCCAGCATGTCAACATTGCAAGGAACTCCACTGGCTCTCCAAAAGCATGAGTCCTCACAGAAACCAGAGGCCCTGTCACTGCCTACAGTCCACAGGACAGCGAGCCCGGCTCAAGGGGCCACAGCAACTCTGTTCCTCAGCTGCTGTGCTGAGCCAGCTCTGGTGTGACCAACGCTGGACACATGTGCCAGGCTTCCCTTAATGAGAAACGCAAGCCAGGGGAACGCACAGGAAGCATCAGCAAAGGCGCCTGTTCCTCAAGTGTGTGATCCTGAGAGCAGAAACTCCACGTGGAACCAGAGCCAGCCAACAACCCTAACCCTTGGGAGCAACGCCAAGCCCTGAGGCACCAAGTCTGCAGCTCATGCTTCGCCTCTGGACATCAGAAGCCCAGGGAAACACACTTCCTCCCCAGAAAAATGTGTGGCTAAAACTATGGATTCAATTTCAGCAAGTATGGAATTCACAGGTAGAAACCAAGGCCTCTGAGCTACAGGTGCCCCCGCCTCAGCCAGGATCGCGGGGCAGCGGGGAACCCACCCAGCCCTACCCAGCGGAGTGCACCACACGAGCAGGGCACCAGCACCCACACCCTTTCCCAGAACCCTGGAGAATGGCCTCCAGTCACAGTAGGGAGGTAACCCACCAGGGCCACCCCCACCCCAATGCACAGGCTTCAGCCGGGGGCACACCTGGGGGCACAAACCTGAGGGTGAATCTGCCTCAGGCCCTGCACCACCTTCTCCTCCAGGTAGTCAGTGACGGGCCTGCAGAAGGTCAAATGCAGTGCTGAGCCACCAGGACCAAGCCCCAGAGCCCCGGCGAGCTCAGTGAGCTGGCCTTCCTCTGCAGGACCCTGACCCTCATGCCAGGCCAGGCAGTGGGCGTGGCAGGCTCCCCTCACACTCTAAGGTAGACAGCTAGCTAAGGACACAGCATCCCACATGGCGAGGGCCAGGCCTCACCACCATGTGACCACCCTGGAAGGAGGCTGGGAAGGACTGACAAAAACCCACAGGCAGCCCTGCGGTCCAGGAGAGCCAGTGGCAAGGCTGGCCCTTGCTGGCCTCTGGGAACAGGGACTCCAGCAGGGCTCCCTGGGCCCAATGCTCGAGGGTGCCTGTGGGGGGCACACAGCGGGGCCTGCATGGGCACCCGTCTTCCTCGGGCTCTGCAATAGGCACCGGCCAGGCTGGTACCTGCACGACCAGCCCCAGTGAACACTCATGCACTTCCCCTGGACCATGCCCCACCTGTGTGGCCACGTGGTGCTGCAGGTGGCCTGTGCCCTGTGCCCTCAAGGCAGCAGCAGCCTGGCTTGCCCTGGGCCTTGTCCCACTACCAGGGCTCAAGGCCGTCCACACCCGCCGCCACCACTTCAGCACTCACTGGGAGCCGTGCCCGGGGGCGGGACAACCACAGCTCCCTCCTGGCCAATGGGGGCCATGGCCCACCCTGGAATCACCTCAGCAACATGAAGTGACCTCGGGGGCAGTCTCCTCAGAGAGGGCGCAAGCCAGTCACAGGCAGTCATGGCACGTGCCGGGCTTCGCCTCTGGAAGAGGGACTCCAGGCTCTCATCACATGCCCTTGCCTCCCTGCCTCCCCACCCTCTGCTATTCCTATGAACATAGCCAACCGGGAAAACTTCAGGGAAACTTCCAGAGCGTATTATCCAGAACCACAGATTACTAAACAGTTGTTGATCATTAAAAGTGAAAGAAATAACAAACAGAACGTGGGCCGGGCACAGTGGTGTACACCTGGAGTCCCTGCAACTCGGCTGCGGCAGGAGGACCCCAAGTTTAAGACCAGCCTCAGCAACTTAGTGAGGCCCTGCCTCAAAATAAAAAATAAGACGGGCTACGGATGTGGCTCAATGTTCAGCCACCCCGATTTCATCTGCAGCACCCGCCACAAAGGGGGAAAAGAAGAACAGAACGCAGGAGCTGAGCAATGCCACTTGGACCCTGGTGGCTGATGGGCCCTGGTCAGGTGAGTGGTCCTGGGCACTGACAGTCCCCAGAAGAGAACATCGGAATCTGATGGCCCCAACTGATCTAAGGAGAGCAGAAGTGCTGCTCCTGACCCAGGCTACCGTGACCATGGCCACTCCCAGGTGACATCCCTACCTGTCCCTCTGCGCTGCCAGCTTGAACAGGGCGTAGGTGACCTCCGCGCAGGCGAGAATGGCTCCATGCCGCGTGTGCAGGTCTGAGCTCAGCACCATGGACAACAGGGCCGGGAGCACTGGGGGACGGGCAGCAGACAGCTCGTCAGAGCGGCAGCACACGCATCCTGCCCTATGACAGTGGGTGACATGGAAGGACGGGAAGGAGTGGGACGGGCAGGGGCCCTGCTGCAGAGCCTCCTGTCGCTCCTGGCTGGCCAGGTGGCACCAGGGCTGCCAAGGCAGGGTGGTGCTGGCAGGCGAGGTCCAGCAGCCAGGAAGGCACAGGCCAGCTCCACTGTGAGCACAGAGCCCCTCTGTGGTCCAGGGAGAAGGCAGGTTCCTCTGCACCCTGACCACACGAGAGCTGCCACCTGAGCCTCAGCGTCCCCAAAGGTACCACTGGTGGGTTCAGTCCCCAGCACCACAGAAAAAAAGTACCACTGGGACAGTCCCCAGCCTGCAACAGCGTCAGAATGAGAGGCCCATAGCCTTTGGTCAGCACTGGGATCAGTTGGCTTTGCTGGAGGCCAGGCCTCCCCCAGGCCAGGGCACCCCATGGAAGGATGGCTGAGCCCCCACTTGTTCAGGAGCAGGGGGTATGGGGGGCAGACCTCCACTGAGGCCCAACACCCAGGTTTAAGAACCAGATCATGACATTGCATGTCCCCGAGGAGCCAGGGAGCCCCGAGCTTCAGGGCCTGCAGTGTTTGGCCCTTGTGAAATAGGTGACTCCCAGTCAAGAGCCACCCTGACTTCCAGCAGTCACAAGGACGAGTGCTGGCGAAACAGGAAAACCCCAAGAACACTGTGCTTGCCGTGGTGCCCCCGAGGGCCCTCTGCCCAGGAAGCGCCGCCAGCGCGCCTCCAAGAGCCTCTGCAGGGTGGCTCCGGCCACGCAGGGCCCAGGCCAGGCGCCGGAGGTGGCCCACCGTGGCGCACAGCCTCAGCTCCCGGCAGACTGGCCCAGCCACTGCCCCACTCTCGTCTCCCTCCAAGCCCACACGGCTCTCCAGACATCGCTCCGCAGGGAGGCACAGGACGCGGTCTTCTGGTGGCCAGCGAGCACACGCACCCTGAGCGGCGCTGTACTCAGGCGCTAGCTGGGCCAAGTTGTGCAGTGCCTTTGCCGACAGCTCTCTGACGTCCCTGGGCAGGGGTGGAAGAAACGTCCCGTCAGGAGAGGTGCCCGCACCCACCGCCCATGGCAGCCACGGGTGGGAGCACCCCAGGGTCTGCAGAGCACCCACGGACTCCAGCAGGCAGTGTGGAGAGCCACTCCAGCCACAGGGCAGGGGCTGCACAGCTGCAGAGGCACTGCCTACAGCCAGCAGCTCCGCCTCGCCCACCCGCCCCACCCCTCTGCCCCGCCCAGTCCAGCCACCTAGCCCTGCCCCACCGCCCCGCCCAGTCCAGCAGCTCTGCCCAGCCCCGCCCAGCCACTCCGCCCCGCCCAGCTGCTCCGCCCAGTCCAGCAGCTCCGCTCCGCCCAGCTGCTCCGCCCAGTCCAGCAGCTCTGCCCAGCCCAGCCCAGCCCCGCCCAGCTGCTCCGCCCAGTCCAGCAGCTCTGCCCAGCCCCGCCCAGCCACTCCGCCCAGTCCAGCAGCTCTGCCCAGCCCAGCCCCGCCCCGCCCAGCTGCTCCGCCCCACCCCGCCCAGCCCCGCCCAAGCACTCCCGCGGTCTCTCAGCTGGAAGGGTGGTACCCACACAAAGGTGTGTGAGACAGGGACTAGCCTCCCCACCCTCTGCCCTTCACACAGCAGTTGGCCTGTGCCCACAGCCTGAGTGTCCAAGCACACTCCCAAACTGAGGACATCGTGACCAAGGGTGACAAAGAGTGGCAGGTGGGCAGGTGCCTCACGAGTAAACCCACCCCACCAGGCAGGACTGACCCCAAGAACCAAAGGTGGAAACGACTAACAGATGTCTCGGTAGCTCATCTAAGATGTGGGCTCCACATGACGATTGGTGCGGGAGGGAGGGGAACAGAGACCCCGTGCTGGGCCAAGGCGCCCCACTGCAGAGCCCGTCCAGACGGGCTCAGCCCTGCAGCAGGCCTGCATCCACCTGCGCCAGGCACGGCAAGTAGTTTCAAGGCCCTTGGAGGGGATGAGCGCAGGGCCCACCCTGAAACCAGGCCAGCAGACGCTGGGGAAGCTGGTGCGCCTGGCAGTGCTGTGCTCCAGGCCCAGGAGAGCATCTCCCATGCGACGCTTCACTGGTGGCCACAGCACACTTGCAGTGCTCCCCTGGAAAGACCAAGACTCCCACGGCCGCTCCCGCCACTCAGAAACAGCCGTGCTGCCAGGCTTCCCAGAGCCCAAGCAGGAGCCACCCAGAGAGGCAGAGCACGTGGGCTGCAGGAGGCCAGGCTGCTCGAGTGGCCCAGGAGGCTGCCGTCACAGGAACCAGCTCCCGGGACACACCCAAGCCAGGGCGCAGCAGTGACCCCTCACCAGGCATGGGGACCACAGTCTGTGTCCTTTCCCAGCCTGCTTTAAATCAGGACACCGGTGAGGAGCAGACGCTCGCGCCACCCAAGCCCAGCCCGACCCCCACAGTCCCCACAGCGACAGGGCAGAACATACCCGTCCCAGTGGCAGATCTTCATGGCGACCAGGTGGTCTATCATGGGCCGCGTGTACTCGGGGAAGCCAGCAATGACCACGCTGAAAGAGACAAGGGCAGAGTGACGAGGATGCAGGAGCCAGACCCTCACCCACGGCTCACGAGGCTCCAAACGGCACTGCTTCCAAAGCATAGCCACCCTGCCTGCCGGCTGCCCAGAGAAAGGACAGTGCGTCCACGGCCTGCACGAGGGTCAGCACAGAGCCCCAGGGACTGCAGCCACCCTGCCTGCCGGCTGCCCAGAGGAAGGACAGCATGTCCACAGGCTGCATGAGGGTCAGCAAGGGGCCACAGGGACTGCGGCCACCCCACGGCAGCGAGACCTCTCAACAGCCATCAGGATCTTTTGACAGGACCACAGGGACGAGGCCGGGCATGGCGAGCCCGACTCCTCCACCCTCCCACAGCATACCACATAAGCAGACCTCCCCAGAGCACATGCAAGGGCTCCAGGGTACACACTGACGGCTCGGGGTGCCTGCCTACATCAGACCACGAGCTGCTTGCTGCATGTGACACGCATCAGTCACCCTCAAGGAAGCTGCTGAGCACGCCAAGAGGGGCAAAGGTCGAGCCACAGGCAGGAGGGAAGCTGTGCAGAGCAGTGAAGTGACCCCAGAGGAGCCACCAGCCTGGGCTGCACAGAAACATCCTCACCCGGGGCACCAACGAGGCCAGAGCAGGCAGGCAGGAAGTGGCCACCACACCCACCAGACAGACAGGTGCCAAGGGTCGGCAGAGACCAGGCCTGCAGATGGTCCCCAACGGGAAACCGCAGGGCCACTGTCGAGAGCCGCACGGAGGAGCATCGTCAAAACTCCAACGCACGGCACCACCTGCCCACCAACAGCACAGTGAGGGACCGCCAGCCCTTGGGGCGTGCAGACACTTGGTAGATCTCAGGCCACTGTACTAAGCAGAAACATCGGGACATGAGCAAGCATGCTCCTTCTGACTGCACTTCCAGCACATTCCATGCAGGGCGGGGCCCGCCCACTGTCAGGCAGGTGGGAGCAGTGGTGTCTGGGCTGACGGATGAGCTGCTGCGCTGGGGGACCGTCCACTGCCGGAGCGGGGTGCAGGTCCTCGGGTGTGCACACACCGTGCTGCTGAGCACACCTGTGCCCTAGCAGGAGCTCCAGGCCGGGGGCTCAGGGGCAGAGCGCTTGCCGGGCTCGCTCGAAGCCCTGGCCCCAGCCCAGCACCACCGAGGAAGGAACCCGCGGAACAGAAGAGCACGAACTGCACTGTGTGCACCAAAAGCCACCTCCAAGAGGGCAGGCCCCCCAGTCACCACCATACCCCAGAACCTCCAAGGAGAACGTACGGCCAGGCAAGGCGGGCGCCAGCGACGCAGGTGGCTGAGCAGGCAGGCGCGAGCCTCAGCAACTGTGCAAGTCCTGTCTTGGGTGAATGACTGAGGGCTGTGGCTCGGTGGTACAGCACCCCAGCGCCCATCCCCAGAACCGGAGGAGGAAAAAGGAAGAACTGATACAAACAGACTCCCTGGAAAAACTACCACCAGGAAAAGCATAAAGTCAAGGAAATGATAAACCAGAAAAGGGCCTGCAGGCAGCATCGCCAGAGATGTCTCTGAAACAGACAGGAACGCCACCCTGCAAGGGACGACCCCGAGGGGCCACCGAGGCAGCTGGCACCTGGCCAAAGGGAGCCAACCCAGCACCATTGACATCACAGGCCCAGCAGGGAGGGACCTCTGCTACAACCTCTTATCCATAAGGACAAGACACAACCCACCAGCCTGTGGGTCTGCAGAGCCACACCTTGTCCAGCTTGAGCAGACGTGGACCAGATATGACTGGACAAGCTGCTGGGCACAGGGAAGGACCAGCCAGACCTCGCCCTCCCTGATGAACAGAGCACCCAGAGCTGCCTTAGCTCACCAATCTGCCTGTGAGCAGAGCACACACAACTCCAGGACACGCAGGAATCCAAAACAGGACCCCAGGGACTCTGGAAGAAGACGTGACAGTCACACAGGCTGTCTCCAGGGTACTGCAGAGCCACGAGCACACACGCAGGGCAGACAGCACCTGGGTCCACACACATTCCAGAGAGGCAGGCCAATGACCAGACAGACACCAGACAGCCAGGCTCTAGTCCCAGCACCACCACCACCAACGAGCCCTCTGACCAGGCCATCTGCACCTGAGAGTCCAAAAGAACCAAAAGGGGTGTTGCAGTATGCTGGGGACAGGCAGGGACACAGGCATTGGAGGAGGTGAGGGCACAGGAGCGAGAGGAGGAGGTGAGGGCACAGGAGTGGAAGGAGGAGGTGAGGGCACAGGAGTGGGAGGAGGAGGTGAGGGCACAGGAGTGGAAGGAGGAGGTGAGGGCACAGGAGGGGAGGAGGAGGTGAGGGCACAGGAGCGGGAGGAGGAGATGAGGGCACAGGAGCGGAAGGAGGAGGTGAGGGCACAGGAGGGGAGGAGGAGGTGAGGGCACAGGAGCGGGAGGAGGAGGTGAGGGCACAGGA
>CM053402.1:226089-255554 GCA_028644305.1 Xerus rutilus
AGGAGGAGGTGAGGGCACAGGAGTGGAAGGAGGAGGTGAGGGCACAGGAGTGGAAGGAGGTGAGGACACAGGAGTGGAGGAGGATGGGTGGGGACACAGTGAGAAGAGACGGTCGTGCCACAGGCAGGTGGAGGAGGACGGGACCACCGGAGGCTGTGGGTGGTGGAAGAGGCTCCGACAGTGCCGGGCAGCAGGGCCCAGCAGGCAGAAGGCTGCTGCAGGCATCCAGGAGGAGGCTGCAGGTCACGGCGGCAGAGAGGCCGAGGACAAGAAGCCACGTCTGGCCTCTCAGGGACGCAGAAGTGGTGGATCGGGTCCAATGAGGTGTGGGGCCAGGGAGGAGCAAGGCGAGTGGCCGCAGCAGGTTGGAGGAGGCAGGCGCTGTCAGTGAGCTAGGGACAAACGGAGACAGTCCCCTTGGAGGCCCCTTGATCCATGAGAAGCTGGAAGGCAGGTGACTGAAAACAAACAGGACGAGACTGACGCTGTTCCAGGCTGCAGGTGCAGAAGGGAAGGAGACTCACCTGGGCAGGACGACAGCCCAGCCCTCAGACACCCATCTGGGCCCACCCAAGACCCTCAACCCTGGCGAAGGAGGACCACGACCCAAGTGGATCCTGTGAGCTCAGTACCGAGCAGCCCGACGAGCTCACTGTGGCCCACGCACACAGCCAGGCACGGGTGCTGCAGGCAGGCCACCCAGGAAGCAGCAGTGTGCAGCACCCTCGCTGGCCAAGACCCCACACCTGCATGCACAGGAACACTGCAGGTCTCTCTAGACACAAGCCACGCGAGCTGAAGGAACTACAAAAATAAAGCTTTTGGTTTTTTAAAGGGCTATGACATTGAAATGTGCAGAATATGGAAAAGACACCACAGACTAGAGAAAATACCACCAGCTTCCAAGAAGAACTGTGTCCAGAACACATGAAAAATCTTCAAATTCCCCAGAAGAAAGCAGCTGACCCAATAAATACATGGACAAAAGATTGTCAAATAAGCCTGCAAGGAGAGGTCATTAGGAAAACAAGTCACAGAGCTGCTCCCACTCATCCTCAGCATGACCACACTAAAGGCTGGCTTCACAGGTGCTGGGAGGCAGCCCCGAATGTCCAGCCACCAGTGCTGGGACATGACACAATGCCACAGTGGAAACCACAGGTGGCTGCTTGAAGAGCCTGGGTCCAGACCCTGCTCTAGGCACTTGTCCCAAATGAACACAGCATCCAGTCAGACAGGTACCAGGAAGCCCAGCTGCAGCTTCACCTGAAACAGCCCCAACCCAAGTGTCCCTTGGCAAGTGTGTGCACAGACACACTTGTCCTCCCAAGGGACCACGCCTCAAAAGAACAGAAGGGAGCACGTGCCAGCACCACTGTCTCGCACCGTAGAGGGGCTGAGCAGAGGCCCAGGCAAGGGCAAACAAGCTGCCACTGCGCAGGGCTCTGCGGCTGCCCCTCCGCATGAGGAAGCAGGGTGGGGCCGCCCAGGTGGAGGTGGGGGACAGGGCCTAATGCCCAGTCTGCAGTGACAGATTTTCCCATACCAAAACATATCACAGAGGGGTAGGAAGGACCGTAGGATGAACCAGACATCATTACTCTATGCACGTGTGCAACCATACGACCGGTGGGATCCTACATCACGTACAACCAAGAATGGGAGATCATACTCCATCTGTGTATGACGTCTCCAAGTGCATTCCATCACGCATAACTAATTACAATGAATTTCACAAATTTTAAAAATGAAAGTTCTGTTTAAACATACAAATAAACACCTTGCTTCTTTGGGAAGTACAGTACATATAGACGGTGGATCTTCACTTCCCTTTCCATCAAAGACACTTGCTGATTGTGGGAAACAAAACTAAACGACATACCACAGTGCACAGAGCGAGCATGCACAGCTGCGGGGCCACGAGTGAGACAGGACAGGACAGAGGCCTCCACACACAGGCCAGAGGGCAAAGGTCAGCACGCGTACCTGCCACGTGCCACCAGTGCTGACAGGACAGGACAGAGGCCTCCACACACAGGCCAGAGGGCAAAGGTCAGCACGCACACCTGCCACGTGCCACCAGTGCTGACAGGACAGGACAGAGGCCTCCACACACAGGCCAGAGGGCAAAGGTCAGCACGCGTACCTGCCACGTGCCACCGGTGCTGACAGGAGAAAACAGAGGCCCTCCGCACAGGTCAGAGGGCAAAGGTCAGCACGCGTACCTGCCACGTGCCACCGGTGCTGACAGGAGAGGACAGAGGCCCTCCACGCACAGGTCAGAGAGCAAAGGTCAGCACGCGCACCTGCCATGCACCACCAGTGCTGACAGGAGAGGACAGGCCCGGCAATGCACCTGTGGGCACCTCGTCTGCCGCCTCCTGAGGGGTCTCTGGTTAGCTCCAGTTCTGTTCCAGGTAGAAGAGCCCAGGTTGCAGCCAGGAGGTCCTGCACCATCACAGCAGAGCTCAGCGCCCGCCTTCCCCAGCATCCACAGGCACCTTCTCTCCCACTGATGTCCCTCGCCTATTAGTGCCCTGTGCCTCCCGTGCCCCAACCATGCCCCGTCCCACTGGACTCCCCTCTGGGCCCAGCCCCGTCTCCAGGCACCAGAACACAGCTGTGGCCGCCCCGTGTGGCACAGGCCCCAGGCCCTGCTTCCTGGTGGACACCTGCGTGAGCCGAGTGCCCGCCTGCCTCCCTCCCCCAAGGTCCAGGCTTGCAGGACCCAGCTGGGAGGGCATCCTCGCTGAGCGCCCTCAGGTGCCTGGGAATAGGTGGAGCCTGCTCCTGGGTGCGTCACCACAGGGGCTCTGGTCCAGCAGGCAGGCCAAGCATCACCAGGGGCACACGCTGGACCCAGGTCACGCTTCCCCACATGCACGTGGCAGAGCACTCGTCACTTCTAGGTGATGTGGAGACCTGAGAGACGAGTAACGTGTGGACTTCAGTGCCCATTCCTTGACCCAAGAAAATCAAGGGAGAGTGGGCAGCCACTCCATGTCCAACAGGTGACCAGAAGGGAAACAGAACATGCTGCGGCCCAGATACCCTGCGAGTGCTGAGGCCAGCAGCTCCAGCTGCAGTCCACAGGGCCATCGTGAAGACATGCGTCCCTGCTGGGGCGGCAGGGCTGTCGGGGTCTGCCGCAGGAGGGAAAGGGCGGGAACCTCCCCACACGTGCCGCACGTTGCTCCTAACTTAAGGAAAACAAGCTGCTTCACAGAGTCACACCGGTCTTTCCGTCAGTAATGGCCTGGCTGACTTAGGCCACACCATTTCCACATGGTGTGTTCCCTGACCAGGACCCTCCAGGACCACCTTCTCACATTTCCGACCAACAATCTAGAAATAACCTCAACTTTAACACACTTTTTCATTGAAACAGAAACAGCCAGTTGCAGGACACAGGAGCCTCCACCATTGGGGCCCAGGGGCAGCTGGCACCTGTGACCCTGCGGTGGGGTGGGGGTGCAGATGCTCCAGCACCGCCCAAGCCACCACGACCCCCCACCCTGCCGCCACTCCCTAGGACAGGAACAGGCAGTGGAGCCTGCGTTCTCACACCCCCAAGAGCCGCACTCTCCGGACAGGCCTTCAGGACACACCTTATGACCAGGAAGCAATTCGTTCTGTTCCCAACTGCAAAGTAGTCGGCCGTGGTCACGATGTCGATCCCATGAGGGAAAGTGCCCTGGGGAAAGTGAGATGGGAAAAAGAAAGGTGAAGGCAACCTGGCCCGTGACCTCCAAGCGGGGCACACCACGTCCCCAGAGGCAGGCCCAGACTGCAGCAGTGCCCGTTCACAGTGCCACTCCGCCCGCTGCAGCTGACCCACACCTAGGCTGGCCCTCAAGCAGCGCTGACATCCAACTCCAAATCCTGATCAAGGCCTTTCCCTTAAAAAGACGCCAGGGAGGCTGAGACAGGAGAATCGCGAGTTCAAAGCCAGCCTCAGCAAAGGCGAGGCGCTAAGCAACTCAGTGAGACCCTGTCTCTACATAAAACACAAAATAGGGCTGGGGATGTGGCTCAGTGGTCGAGTACCCCTGAGTTCAACCCCCAGTACCCAAAAAAAAAAAAAAAAAGACGCCAGGTCTCCACGGTGCCGGTGCAGCTGAACCCCTGCCGCACAGGCAGCATAAGCCCAGAGCCCCGCCTCGCGTGGCCTCGAATGGCGGGATGGTGACCAAGGAGCCACCACTAGGCCCACCCCAGCAGCAAGGAAGGCAGCATGAGCCAGAGGCCAGAGACAGGGAGGTGGGCGCCTCCCCCACACCCACAGTGCGCTCTAGCGCAGCCTCCAAGATGCGTGGTTCGACTGCGTGGTTGGCGTCTAAGTCTGGACTCACTACAGGCCTTGCCCAGAAGTCTCCCCACGGCTCCAAGGCATCTTGCGCCTCCACGTCCACCCATGCTGCCCATCACACTCAGACCCTGCCGCCCACTGCAGCCCCACTCCCCAACCACTGCCTGCAGAGGATGGCAAAAGACAGCACCCCAGGGACACAGGCACCTCCCCTGCATGGCTCAGGGTACCGCACAGAACCCCTCGATCCCCATGCATCCCGGAGGTCCAGCCTGAACCCAGTGCCTCGCTCACATCCAGGGCAGTGGGCGAGGGCTGTGCACAGGCCCTTCCTTTCTGCCCCAGCCTATGAGACCAGACAAGGCCAGAAAGCACAGGGAGGGCAGTAGCCAGCTGCTACGTACAGGCCTGGCCCTCAGCGCAACCCAGGGGAGCTCAGGCACAGGCCTCTGGTAGGGGACCCTATTATTTGGTCCCAGCCCACGGCACCACAGACTCAGTGGTCCTGTGGCCACTCAGGTCTGAGCCCCACTGGGCTAGGGTACCACCTCCAGGGAGAGACGCCAGACCACCACGTGTCATGAGAGGGCCAAGAGGCTGACCAGCAGCACCTTCAAGTGCTGACCACAGCAGGAGGCCCAGAGGACGTCAGAAGGAAGGGCTGGCCACCATCCGCCCACCCAGAGGCCATTCCTCACTTCTGTTGGCCAAGGCAGTTCTGCTGACCGACCAGTAGAACCAGCAGGGAGGGAGGTCACAGCAGCCCTCACCTCTTTCAGCAATGCCAGCTTAACTGAGGCTCCCGCATCCAGTGCCACGTGGCCTCGCAGAAGCCGGCACCCACCCCTGGGGCCGCCCTTACCTCCTGCTTCTTCCTGAGATGCAGGCGCCTGCCAAGGGGCACACCGCACCTTTCGATCTCCTTGCCCAGACCCTCCCCGCTCTCCCAGAGCACGCCTGGCTCCAACACCAGCACCTGGGGCACCTGCTGTGCTGAGCCCCAGAACCAGATGCACCTGTCGCCCACCCAAGCTTCCTCAGGTGATTTCTCGCAGGGACCCTCTTCCCACCCAGGTCTGTCCCTGCGGCTGCCACTCGGTCCAGGCCCCGGTCTGCTTCAGCTCTGTCCCATTCTCCCAAGAGGCCTGACCACACGCCCCAGAGCGTCAGCGTCTCCCAGTGTGAACAGCTCTGGAACCCACTTCCCTGGCAAGGCTGACGTGTGGCAGGGGACAGGGTCAGAGGGCAGAGGGCACAGTGCAGGCAGCCCCAGAGCAGCTGCAGCGCCATGAGCACCAAGGGGGGCAGTGGGCGGAGGACCACAGGCAGTGAGGCCAGGGGCCGCCCACCCCTGCAGCGCTGAGTGCACGCCACCCACGCCTGCAGCTGACCTCTGGGCAGAGGCCCACCCCTCAGCCGTCGGGTGGGTTCTTTCTCCACATCCAACAACCGAAGTTCATGGCGCCCAAGGTCCCCACCTCCGACCCACGAGGAGTTTGGAAGGAGCCGTGAAGCGACCTTACCTGTCTGCCCACGTTCTCCTGGAAGGCGGCCTGTGCGGGGAAAGAAGAGACAGCAGCTGAGTGAGGCCCAAGCCCACTGCAATCGGCTGGCACCGCAAAGGGGCCATGGCTCCAGTGCTGAGCCAATGCCCACCCTGGGCCAACGGCCCCCGTGATGGCTTGCCACTGTTTCTGTCCTGGAATTGTTCAGAACCACAGCTCAGGGATCCAGTGCAAAACCTCAGACGCCTACTAAGAGCAGCCTTCCCAGCAGACAGCTTCACACTGGAGGCCACGTTTACGACCCAGAGTTCAACACAGAAGGAGCCAAACACGCCTGTAACATGGAAGCCAACACCCAGAACGCTTTCTTGGGAATCTCGTGGCCACAGCCATCAGCTACTGGCATTTCGGGGCTGCCTCCTTAGGGCACCTGCCCCAACACCACCCGCAGTCACCTTGGCTGGGCATCTAAGTCCTGTAAGCCACACAGCGTGGGTCTGAGCAGGTCCGGGTGAACTTGAAGTTTAATGCCTCCAGGCAGGTCCCTGGGGGCTCCTTTCACCCTGCCGTCCCATGCATGCCCCAGTGACAAGGCAACTCAGTTCTCATTTGTCACCAGGGGGGCCTGAGACTCTCACCACAGCACCTGAGACAGTTCTCTCCAATCAGCTGGAGATACGCACGGGCGTGGGCCCAGGAGAGCCGGAGCAGTGCTGCCCATGATCCTCAGCACCAGGGACAGCAGGAACGGCAGGCCGGGGCCTGGGACAGAGGCTGGGCCGGGAGAAACGCCCTGCCTGGGCAGACACCCTGAGGACAACGGAGGCCTCCAGAGCGCCACAGCACGGAGGCTGAAGGATGGGGGCACCGCAGTGTTCACAGCCCCAGCCCCAGCAGGGTGAGTGCCAAGCCACACAGGCAGCTCAGGGAGCCTTAAGGCGGTGTTCACACGGCTTCCAAACTGGGGACCACAAACACTCTTGCCGCTCGCTCAGCGAGGTTTTCAGCAAGTGCATCACAGAAAAGAACAAACTCAACCAAAGGCAGTGCAAACAGACACAATGTCCACTCACAACAGAGCATGACATTTGAACACCCGTGGCATCATTCAAAAGTATGAATGACAGGGCGTTCAGTGGGAGAGGTAGTAAGCCAGTCTCAAAGAAGAGACTGGGGTCCCAGCCCCCAGGTGGAGGCTGACCACAGCAACAGCGATCAGGACAGCCTGCAGTGACAGACGACAGGCGTGGCTGATGGTGCCAGCTAGAGTGCCCGGCTCAGAACCACAGACCAAGGGCCAAGTAGGGTCTTGGCCTTGACAGAAGCAGAAGCCAGAAGAACAGGGTGGGGCCCAGCAGGAGTAAGGCCCGGGGGGCTGTGACGAGCGTGAGAGGCAGGCCACAGCACAACGCGCCTGCCAGCCACATGTGCACTATGCAAGCCACCAGTGTGCACCACAGCCACAGCCAGCCCTCAGACAGCAGCCCGCACCATGGCAGGCCCTGGGCACACCGAGCGCGGTGCTGGGGTGTGGAGGAGCCACAGGCTGGCCCAGCCACCCACTCTCCTTCCGTGGCCACAGCCCCTATCTGACCTTGACAACAGGCCACTGCGCAAGCACAGAGCAGGAAGACTGACCACAGTGCTGCCCTATGGGCCTGGGCTGCCCTGCCTGGCTGCTCATCCAGGAGAGAAGTGAACCCTCCTTGCGCAACTTTGTTGCAGACTTTGGTAACAATGCGGTTCCAGAGCTAAGGAGTGCTAAGTTGTGCTTTGAGGGGAACGTGAACTGGGTGGCCCTGCCACTGCCCTGCACCCATCCTCCTGGCTTCTCGTGGCCCTCTTCCTCCCCTCCCCGCCTTCTTCCCCGTCTCTCCCCTCACCTCCCCGTCTCCCCCCTTCCTCACCTCCCCTCCTTCCTCACCTCCCCGCTTCCTCACCTCCTTGTCTCCCCTCTTCCTCACCTCCCCAGCTCCCCCCTTCCTCCTCTCCCCTCTCTTCACCTCCCCCCTCCTCACCTCCCCATCTCCCCCTCTTCCTCATCTCCCGTTTCCCCCCCTTCCTCAACTTCCCCATCTCCCCCTTCCTCCCCTCCCCCCTCCTCCCCTCCTCCCTTCCCCTCCCCCCTTCCTCACCTCCCGGCTCCCCTGCCCTCCCACTCCCCCATCTGGAAGCCCTGTGTGCAACACGTCTGCAGTCGCTGGCTGTCTCCTGGGGCGCAGCGACCCTGCAGCGACCCTGCAGGACACGTTCCCTCTGGGCTGGAAGGCCTGCCTGCGACCCTTCACAGCCCTGCTTCAGGGCCTTGGCCTGGCCCCCACAAGCACCCTTCCACTAATCTGTTGAAAATCCCAGGACAGCGCGTTCCAGGTGCCGCCCGGCCGGCCCTGTGCACGCTGGTTCTCCGCAGTCTCCGCCTGGACGGGTGGGGCCCTAGAGGTCAGCTGCATCATGCGCCTCCTCTACCCCAGACCCGAGGGTCGCGGCCGCTTATCCGCAGGCCCCTGGAGCTACCTGCCCACTCTGATGCCACTGCAGGGAATGCGACTCTCTCTGCCTCAACCAGGCCGAGGCGAGAACCCAAGCTCGCACCCGTGGGGAGCTCCAGCTCCAGGTCCCTCGCCCACAACAGCTTCACACCCTGCCTCTCTGCTGAGGCACAGCCTCTGGGCACCTGACCTGGTCAGTGTGGGAAGTGACTGCTCCCACCCCTGCCTGTGAGGACCATGTGCAGTCCTCCCAGTCCCAGCTTCCCCCAGCCTGCCAGCAGCTGGTCTCGTCACTGAGGGCCACCACAGGGCACTGAGGACAGCTCGGCAAGCTCCCTACACAGGTGTCCTGCAGGGTGCCCTTCCTCAGCAGCCACGGGAGCCTCTGGAGAGCCTGGGCTTGCCACAGCCCCACCACGTGGAGAGCAGCGATCTGGTGGGGGTGAGGTGGGCAGCAAGCTCCTGGGGCTCCTGCAGCTCCTTCTCATAGTCATGTCCACATGTGGCCAGGCTCTCAGGAGTTGGGGGACGAGGCATCTGAGTTCAAAACACAAGTCCCCCTGCAGCTGCTAAGCCTGAGCAGCGCGGCCCACGGAGTGGCTGGTGAGGCAGAGCTGCACAGCAACAGCTCCTCCCGCGTCGGAGGCCCAGCCAAGGACCCTGCCATCCCACCGGCCAGACCTGCGTCGGCCCAGTGACACCCACCCCAGTGGGCTCGGGGCCTCCCAGGAAGCCAGCAAAGAGGTGCCCTGCCCCCCACAGCCCCCACCTCCCTCCCAGCACGGGCAGCCAGGGGCCAGGTGTCGGGACAGGAGGCCTCGTGCAACCTTCTGGGTCACAGGCGCGGGAACACGTGACAGCCAGGGGACTCACCGAGGCCGCTCTCCTGCAGTTCACATCTCGATCAAACACCGCGGAGATGACCAGCGCACTGTGGAGAGGGAGGCGACCGACAAGAGCAATCAGGAGGCCGCGTGGCCTTCCCGCCCGAGCCTCCCCAGGCCTCACACTGAACCTGGCGAGGCGAGGGCGGTGCAGCCGTCTGCTGCCACACGTCTGCTCTGCAGTCAGCTCTCAGGAAGCCACCATGGGAAGCACCCTGCCAGGCGGCCTTGTGGGGGTCTCGTCCCCTCACACCCCATCTGTGGTCCTGGGCCCAGGCAAACATGACCTGCCCCGTTGCGCACAGGCCCTGGTGACAGCCGTGCGGCCACCTTCTGGCTCTCGCATCTGGGGCGTCTCCTCGGGTGTCTGGGACAGGGACTGTCGGCACCCATGGTCAGGTCAGAGCCCGTAGTGGGCGCAAAGCGGGCCGGGCAGCAGCAAGCGCAAGCCATCCTGGACCCAACTGAGCACCACCTTCCCGGGCCAGGAGGGGCGCGGCCATGTAGGGGCTCAGGATGCAGGACGACCCAGCGCACCCCACGGCGCTAGGATAGAGAGCACTCGGGAGGCAGGTGGCCTCCTGCAAGGGGAGAGACTCCAGCCAGGAGCGGCTGTACAGGGACGACAGAAATGGCTCCAAGGTGCACAGGTACGGTTAAATGAAAGGCGTGAGGACCTGCAGCCAGCGAGGTCAGGAGAAGAGACACCGCAGGCAGGACTCTCGAGGACGCCCAGAGCTGTGGGCGGGACCTGAGGTGTCACCTGTGTGCCAAGGATTCTGTCCCTGCCATTACTGGGGGTGGGGTCTTTGGGAAGTGGAGCCAGTGGCAGGGAGATAGCCCATCGTAGGTAGCCCTGGGAGGGGACAGTGGGACCTGGCCATCTCCTCCCCTTCTTCAGGGTGCCCTCCACCACACTCCTGCCAGGATGTTCTGGCCACCACAGACAGGGCAGCAGAGTGCCAGGGCTGCGGCCCAGTGGCAGGCTCCTGCCTGGCATCTCGAGGCCCTGGTCGCAGCCCAGCAGCAAAGCAGGGACACGGCTTCGTCCTCGGGGCACGATCACCCCAGGCATTCTGTCGCAGGGATGGAAGCTGATGGGCAGCCCAGGTCATAGGAGGCAGGCAGGGCCCCCAACTCAGCACCTTGATGAAGCAAGGACTGCCACCTTCCAGCAGAGACACTGGCAGACCACACCATGGCAGGTGCTTGGGGTCCGCAGCCCGACCCAGCACAGAGAAGGGCGTGGCCCACCCCAACCACCCCACACGTGTCCAACAAGTGGTGACATGGAGACAAAGCAGGCAGCAGCAGGGACAGCGCAGCCAACAGGCATGGGGTCTGCGTGGGTGGTGGAGCGTTCTGGAACGGGGCAGAGGCCGGTGGTTGTACAGCTCTGCACACACTAAAGCCACACGGTAGGACACCCAGCAGGGCAGCCTCGGGGCACGTGCCCTGCACTGGCAAAACTGCCCAGTGAACAGACGGCAGTCACAGAGCGAAGGGGCGGAGGAGCACACGCGCAGCTGCGCATCACCACGTGGCCCGCTTCTGCTCAGGGAGCTGCTCAGAGGTGGCCCTGACCTCCACACTCCTTGATCCCCAGGAGCCTGGGATCAAGGCCCAGAGCAGCCGTGGCTCTGGGAACCAGCCTCGGTGCCCAGCATGTGAATCCCGTCTCCAGTGAACTGCTGGACGCCCGGAGGCGGCTTCCAGGTCAACAAGCCTGCTGGCCTCCAGCACAGCCTCTGAGGACTCCCACTAAATGGAGGCCTGCATAGGCGTGACTCTAAAGCCTCGACGCCGCACGTCGGCTGCTGTGAACGCCACGTGCTGGGATTTCCTTCTAAACACATTCTCTGAAGCAAGGGAAATTCAAGTGCCGCACTTACATCCCAACGAGAGCTCTGCATTTTAAGATCCATAAAATTGTGTTTTCTGGGAAGAACAATTGACCAAGAACTGCTCTTCACTGGCACCTGCCCCAGGAAAGGGACTCCAGGCACAGCACTGAAGTGCCACGCTCCACACAGCACTCGGGATTTCCTGTCCAACTGCTGTCCTGGGTGAGGGAGGACCTTAAAGCATAGGATGCTCAGCACCAGCGAGAAGGCAGAAGGTGGCACTTCCAGAAGGTGCCCCATTGGGCCAGCCCTGGCCTCTTCCAGGCCAATGGGCATCAGCCATGCTCAGTGGGTGGCCTCAGCCTCCTCAGGAGGGTGAACTGAGCCTCCTCAGCGGTGGGTGCTGCCCCGCAGGGACGCCTGCACCTGGGAGGCCTACTCTGCCATCCTCTACGGCCCACTAGTGCTGGGCCCACCAGTGCCCATCACAGGGCAGCCATGTCAGGCAAGAGGGCTCACTGCTTGCTTCAGCTCGCTGGCTCCAGGCACCTCATTTCAGCAAGGCCAGCCACACTAACCCAGGCCCCCGGATCTGCACAGGAAAGCGAGACACACTGTGACCCTAAATAACAGGGAGCCCAGCACTCAGGAGTGAAGTTTTCACGACGAGACTAATAATTCAGGGCCTGTCCACACTTCTGCAAGCTGGAGCTACTTCTTCCTGCATTCATCTGCGTTTCCCCAGCCACTGGTGACACAGCCACAGGCTCAGCCTGCTGGCCACACCCAGCCAGAGCAAGATAGGGCCACATGTGGGCTGGCCTCTGGTCAGTGCCACCGGCCTTTGCCTGAATGGCAATCCTCTTCCCTCTGGAAGTCGGGCCACTGGCAGCCACTGGCAGGCTGAGCGAGAACAAGACGTAGCTTTGAGCGACGCTTGCCATTTCCTGATTTTCCAGGACAATCTTGCCCTCAAGGAAGAGATCTCACTGAGCCAATCACCAGCCCCTTGCAGCCCACGCTGCCCAGCCGGTTTGCCATGGTGGAGGCGAGAGTCAGGAGCTGCCCCTGGCACGGGCGCAGCCCTGCGCCTGGGCGGGAGCTAACGTCAACAGGAGGCTTGCAAAAGAGTTTCAGGTGAGGAAATCACTGGGCGGTAACAATCAGAGCAGCCTGGCAAGCGTGGCATCCGCTTTCTTTCCCTCTGCAAACTTCTTTTGATCGCCAATCAGGAGGGATTTCTAGACAATGCACTAGCACTCCACGGGATTTCCACTTTGTGTTTCGGGCTCCCACTCTGCCCTGGCTAAGAGGAAGCCCCATTCATCCCACACAGCATCAGCACCTCCAGCTCACCCTGCTCAGGCGAGGAGACTCCCAGAGGGTCGACACGGCCTGAAAGCATGAACCTGCTGGAAAGCTCCTGCCCATGCTCCCAAAGCAGGCAGCAGGAGGTCACAGCACCAGGCAAGCCCAGCTAACCCAAGTCTGTGCAGAGCTGGGGACAGCGAGCCACGGCTCCTGCCCCGTCAGGATGTCTGCTTCCCTCAAGGACCACATGCTCATCCCACCGTCTACTTCTGCAGGATCCACCAAAGGGTGTGAAAGCAGACATATCGAGATTCTATCATGCGCCAGAATTAATAAGGTTAAAAGCTGGTAATTAAAACGTGGTCACTGGTGAGGAAAGGAGCAAAGAGGCCTGGAGGGGCGCACCCCGACCGATACTCAGGAGGCACAGGCTCCTGGGCAGGGCGGCTGGTGGCAGGCTGCAGCTCACCTGGCGCACCCTGACTCACCGCCTCCCCCGCCGGATGCCTCGAGTCTGGATGGGCCGGGGCGGGCAGGGCAGCTCTCTCAAACCTGCCGAACCAGCCTGAAACCTGCAGGGCGCAGCTCCCAAGAGCGCTGCTGACCCAGCCAGGGCAGGCGCAGGCAAGGGGGCCAGGGCCCTTCCCAACAGGACCTCTAGGGGCAGCCAGCACCAGCACTGAGGCTGTGAGGCAATGGCCGGGGCAGCGGCTCCCTGTGACAGGCAGGCACCAGCTCATCAGAGCTCCCACGGCTTGGCCTGGAAGTCAGCAAGCAGCCTCCACTGCAGGGAACAGGAGGACCTGAGGGATTCTACAGACCAGGCTGGACATGCTGCACACCAGCCACTCCCACTGAGAGCCAAGTCACTCCTGAGCCTTGTGCCTGAGCTGTCCCGTGTGGGCCCAGCTGAGAAACAGCCCTGGAAGCTACTTCGAAGCCCCAATAGGAGCCACACTCCAGGCCACATATGTCCCTCTGAGAGTCCCACACGATCTCCAGGACACCCCCAGCACCGGCTCCATCCGCCCACTCTGGGCAGACTACAGCAGCCCACGTACCAGTCACCAGGGAACCAGAATCTCAGGGCTGGGAGCCTGCACACAGCTAGCTCAGTGATCAGACCTACCCTGTGTGTGACAGGGGCAGCCCTGAGGTCAAAGCTGCCTGTCCCCTCTGCAGTGTGGAAACTCCACACCATGTTCAGCTCCAGAGCACTGAGACAGCTGGGGCCCGAGAACACAGCCAGAGCAGAGGCCTCAGCACCCAGTGACCCGAAGTTCCGACCACAGCACACAAGGCTCCTCAGCCATTTCCCCTACCTGCAACCAGATACCACCACCACCTCTGGACACCATCCCCTCTCGGGACAGCCACCCCCACCTCTGGATACCACCCCCTCCCGGGACATGCGCCACCACCAGGGATACCCACACCCCCACTTTGAAACACCCATCACCACCCAGGACACCCCCACCCCCACCAGGACACTCATCCCTCCCCAGGACACCCACACCTCTGCCCAGGACCCACCCCTACCTGGGACACCTGTAGGAGGCGCTGGCCCTCCTGGCCACCACACCACCCCCTCCCTGTGAGTGCGTGCATCGGGAAAAGAGGGCCACGCACAGCCTGGGCCCAGAGCAGCCGACGCCCTGGCAGCGCCCACTGCCGTCCTGCAGCTCCGGACCCTCGAGGTGCGGGCTGTAGGCACTGTGCCCACAGGGCTGCGGGCCGTGCTCTGCCCGTCTCCTCACACGTGCCCCAGCAGCACCCAGGCCTGGCGGCCATTGGGGCCTGCTGAGCGGGATCGCGGGGCTCAGAGCAGCTACTGCCTTCCCCTCCCTTAAAGTCACGCTCCCTGCTCGCCAGAGGGCGGCAGGCGGGCGCCGGGGACACACAGCAGGCCTTACCTGGCAATGGCGCTCACGAAGGGCCGCAGCTCCCGCGGCTCGTAGGCCCGCGCGAAGGCCCAGCACACGTAGCAGGCGGCGTCCCTAACGCTGGCGCCCACGCTGCGGGCGCCCCGCTTCTCCTCATAGGTCAGCGCCCTCAGGATCACGGCGACAACTGGACAGGAGACAGGAGGTCAGGTGCGGCCAGCGGGCAGGCCAGCCTGCAGGGGCGAGGCCCGCAGCCCACCAGATGGTCGGGCCTGGGACTGCGCTCCTGCAGAGCAGAGGCGGGGAGGGCCAGCACTTCACCTCCGCCGGCTCCATTTACAAGGCCGCCTGTTTCAGGTGCTTGGGAAGGGTCTGGCTGAGACGCGACGTTAAGTGGAATACGTTTGTTTAAATGTTTAATGGAATTTGTTTCATAAGTAAACCAACTGTTGTTTTTTCTAATTTTTTTTAGTTGTCAATGGATCTTTATTTTATTGATAAGTGGTGCTGAGAATCAAACCCAGTGCCTCACACATGCTCAACAAGCGCTCTACCACTGAGCCACAGCCCCAGCCCCTGTTGTGAATTTTTAAAAGCCTTCTACTGAGACAGGAGGATCGCGAGTTCAAAGCCAGCCTCAGCAATGGCGAGGCGCTAAGCAACTCAGTGAGACCCTGTCTCTACATAAAACACAAAATAGGGCTGGGGATGTGGCTCAGTGGGCAAGTGCCCCTGAAATCAATCCCCAGTACCAAAAAAAAGGAAAGAAAAAAAAGCCTTCTAAAAGTAACAATAGGGAAACATAACAAGAAAACTTAAAAACGCCCTGGCCTGACTGTGGAGGAGGAGACTGACTGTGCTGTCGCACCCCACAAACCAAGCAGAGGCTGTCCCCTCCCATCTAGAGACAACAGGCAGGATTCAGAAGACCATCCCCGAGGTCCCTGCAGGCCTGGTTACACCAGAGGTGAGCTACTGGTGACCTGCAGGGACACTACAAGGTTATAGAGTAGAAACTGTAACACCTCAGATCCGCACTGCTAGAGAGGGAGACACATGAACAACATGAAAAAACAAGGGAAGAAAGTGCCCCAAACCAACCAAGATGCTACAGCACTAGAATCCACTGACAGCACAGTAGATGAAATGTCAGAGGAGGAGCTCAGAACGTAGTGACTAAATCATCTGTGAGGCACAGAATACGAGAGAGCAAATACAGGCAACAATCGATCACTCCAACAGAGATAAGAGCAAACACAGGGAGCCAAATATTACTTTAAGAAAGAGAGATTCTGAAAAGCATCACCAGCAGACTACATGACTTGGAAGGCAGAACCTCAGACAATGAAGACAAAATATAAAATCTTGAAAGTTGGCCACACAATGAAGATGGTAAGAAACATGAACAGAATGTCCATGAATCATGGGATAACATCAAAAGACCAAATCTAAGAATTATCGGGGTAGAGGAAGGCACAGAGATACAAACCAAAGGAATGCACAATCTCTTCAATGAAATAATATCAGAAAATTTCCCAAACATGAAGAATGAATTGGAAAATCAAACACAAGAGGCTTTCAGGATGCCAAATGTACAAAACCACAACAGATCCACACCAAGGCACATTATAATGAAAATGCCTAGCATACAGAGTAAGGATAGAATTTTAAAAGCTGCAAGAGAGAAATTTCAGATTACATTCAAGGGGAACCAATTCGGATCTCAGCAGATTTCTCAACCCAGACCCTCAAAGCCAGGAGATCCTGGAACGACATATACCAAGCTCTAAAAGAAAATGGGTGCCAACCAAGAATCTTCTATTCAGCAAAATTAAGCTTCAGATTTGATGATGAAATAAAAAACTTTCGTGATAAACAAAAGTTAAAACAATTTACAGCAAAAAAAAAAAAAAACCAAAAAACAAGAGCTTGCACTAGAGAGTTCTTGGCAAAATATTCCATGAGGAGGAAATAAAAAACAACAATGAAAATCAGAAAGGGGGGAACTACACTAAAGGAAAAGCCAATCAAAGGGGAAACCAAGTCAAGTTAAAAACCAAAAATAAACTAAAATGAATGGGAATACAAACCATATTTCAATAACAACCCTGAACATTAATGGCCTAAATCCATCAGTTAAAAGACAAAGACTGGCAGAATGGATTTAAAAACAAAGGACACATGCGCCCCAGCAGCATCCACAGCAGCATCTCCATGACACAGCAGGAGGTTTCCACACCGTCTGGCACCAGCAAGCAGCCCTCTCTGGGCAGACGATGGCCCCGGGACCCCACATGTGAGCTGCTGAGGTCCAGGAAAGCAGCAGGGCAAGGTAGGGGTGGGAGGGACACACTCCGCTCAGCCGCCCACAGCCACCTACACGTTCACTCCTGCCACGGCACAGATGGCTGGCCCGGACGGCTGGCCCAGACACCTCGCAAGGCCACCACACAGCACAACGCAGGGTGCACATCAGAGTCCCCTCTGCTTTTTTGCTCCTGAGAAGTTTTTATTTTACTTAAATCCCAACAAAAAGTGGGTGTGATTTCATTTTATTTTTGTACGTATTTTCCTATTAATACAATAGTGAAACATTTAGTTGTAAACTCACCTAAAACCACACAAAATGAACTTGCTTCAAAATAAACTCACAGATACTTGGACACTGGTTATATCTGCTTCCACCAGGTGCAAGAAGCCCACAGCAAGATGAGCAGAGGGCAGGTCCTGGGAGCCACAGTGCAGGAGGCCCCTCACCATGACCTCACCCTCCACAGACTTGCTTCCTCAACCAACAGCAACAAGACCCCCGTGGGGTGTGCTGCAGCCCCCACCTGAGATGGAGCCCCATCCCGAGGGGCTGCTCTTGCCAGCGGCCATGCCACCTGCTCACACCTAGTGCAGGGCTGGGCCTTCACCCAGGCCAGCCACTGTGGACTTCTCCACACCCAATCCCAGAGCCTGCCCACCAACGGCAGCCACTCCTACCCAGCTCCTTCTGCCCAGCCCCAGCCCCACTGCTCTGGAAGGGGCCATGTGGCCACCCAGGCTAGCCCCCATCTCCCATTCTAGGGCACCCGACCCCCACCAGCTACCCACCAGCCTTGCAGCCCCACTGCCACAGCCTCCAGGCCCCACGGGGCACCACCCCAGGAGAAGACAGCAGCACCAGGTGGACTCACTGAGTGGCAAACAGGACCAGCTCGGCTCCTGAGGACTGCCCGTGGCTCCCAAGAGCCGGCACTCGCCTCCTAGGAGGCACAGCACCCCACACCTCCAATCTGACTGGACCAAACCCCAGTCCACGCGGAGGACTCAGGCCTGCTGTGCCATGCTGACCCACTTTTGTGCTGCAGGGCAGGTGTCTGGGGCAAGGACTATGGAGCCTAATCAGCAGAGGTAATGCCGAGGGCCACCTCATGGAGACAGGCTGGGGTGAGGCCTGGGGCATGAGCTGCCCTCAAGTGCCCTCAAGTGCCAGCTCGCAGCAAGCACAGAGGCTCCCACACCCACTCACCTCGATGGACCTGGCCTCCCTGCCCAGCACGCCACCCAGGATTCTGTTCCCAAGCAGAGGGAGCAGTGCCCTCCTCTACCAGCTGCATCACAAGAACACCACTTCAGTGCCCAGCGTGTCCACTGCCAGCCCTGCCCACCGGTGCTGCCCAGCAGAACCCCCACTGGTCTCCTTGACCCCCGCCCACAGGAGTCTGCACACACCCTGTGCTGCCATCCTGCTGAGAAACCCAGGACCCTCAGTAACACTGCAGCAAGCTTCGGGGTCAGACTAAGTAGTGCAGTGAGGCCGGGCTGCCAGAGCCTGCCAGGCCTCCCTCCAGTGAGGACCAGGACTCTGCCCGCGGCTGCTGGAAGGCTAAAGGAATGACGGCAATAACCAATTCTGAATGAGAAAAGGGGACCCCACCTGGGCTCTGGTGCACCTCAAAGTGGCAGCTGCAGCTTGGCGTGGCACGGGTTGGGCCTACGTCCCCACTCCTGAGTGGGCTCTGCCACCACCGGACCTAGCTGTGTCCAGACTGGGCCATGCAGGAGAGGTGGGCACGGTGCTTGCAAGGCAGGCCCACAGCTGGCCCAGAAGCCTCTGCCCCGAGCTTTATGAGAAGGCCTCATCAGAGCAGCTCAGGGGCACACGGCTCCTTCCAGATTCAACAGGTTTAAAATAAGGAAACTGCTGGAAAGCTTTGAACAAACCCGTCCTCCTGGCTCGAGGCACACTCGAATGCCTGTCGACTGCACCACGCACCCCAGGGGCTTCCTTTTGGCAAGCGGAGCCCAGCAATGTAATTTAAGCACCCTTCTCTTCAGACAGCATGTTGTGTGTCCCATGCCAACTGCCCAAGGAAAAGCAGCCTCCAGGGGAGAGGAGCACCAAACCCTGGGGGCCCCACGTCCTCACGGCAGGGTCTGCAGAGCCCGCAGGCCCAGACCAAGCACCAGGCCTTCTCCTCAGAGGCAGAAACAGCCTGAACTTAAGACCACACCACAGTAACATCTTGGGAGCCTCCGAGCTGCGCCAACCGTACCAGCCATGCCCCGCGCCCGAGCACGCTGTGTGGACTCCCGCACACAGAGCTCACGCAAACCCACGGTCTTCCCCACCTTCCCACCTTCACCTGCACGGTAGGGAACACACAGAGCCCAGGAGCAGAGAGCAGGGGAAAGCGTGGCAACACCGACACCCCCACAGCAAAGGAAGCCCGCTATGGACAGGGCACTGGGCAGGGGTGCTGGCCAAGGCCCTCCTCATCCCACGATGGGGCTGCATGTGGGCCACACTTGGGCATAGGACCCCATACAGAGCCTGAGCCTGGAGAGCACCAACTTCCCAGAGGAGGCGTGGCCACTGCCACAGAACCTGCCTCTCGTACCAACAGCCATCATACCGTCCCCAAGAATGTGGTCCAACTTGCTCAGAGAAAAAATGCCCACACTGAGTTTGCTGGGGGCAAGAGGAAATGGCGGACAGAACGCCGGGCCCCAGGCCTCTGGGCTCCCAGACCCCACTGCAAAACGCTGCTGAATTGTCCCAGAGGCCCCAGCTGCCGGCGGCACGGCAGCGTCTCTAGGCAGGAAGTACAGACCTGTGGGCCCTGCCTCCAAGGGCCAGCGGCCCACCTGGCGCCCAGGGCACACCCTCAGCACACCTGGACTGCCAGGTGTGCTCTCACAGGCATCACCAGGCTCTGCCCTCTCAGGGGCCTCAGACACTCGTGGCCACAGTGCAGTCACCCCCAAAGCCCCAAGCACACTCTCGCCATGCCAGGTGCATCCAGAAAATTCTCCTGCTCAGCCCACTGCCCAGGTGCCAAGGCCCCCCCCAGCCACACAACCCGAGGACCCCGTGAAGACCCCACAGGCAGCTCAGGTCCGTCTCTTACACAAGACACAGCACACGTGAGCCTCAGTGAAGCCCTGTCCCCGGAGAAGTGCGACACAAGAGGTGAAGTCTTGCCTGGGGACAGGCCCTCAGAAACACTCGCCAACTCAGAGCAAGACCGAGCGACGAGGCGCAGCACCGTGCACGCCTCCACCACGTCCTCCAGGACCAGGCAGCTCCTGCCACACCGCAGCCCACTTCCAGTGGCTCAGCCGACCCCCAGGAGGAGGTGAGGGACACACCAGGGACACAGGCCCACTGTCCCACACCTGGAGACCAGGCACAATCTACACCAGGGCAGCAGGACACTGGCAGCCAGGCGCCCTCCAGGCCTCAGCACACTGTCCACCCTGCACTGTGGCTCAGGGGCCTCTGCGTCCAGACCCCACCCCCAGACCCCCACCCCCAGAGCTACTCCTCAAGAAGCAGGACAGGAACTTCAGAGAGAACCTCCCAAAATAACATTCAAGAACATTAACAAACTGCGGTCTCCAAAAAGGCCAGGTGCCTGTAGTCCCAGCGACACAGGAGGCCGAGGCAGAGGGATGGAAGCTCTGGGCCAGCCTGGGCGACTTAGCAAGACCCTGAACAAGAAGGGAAAGGGGCAGGATGCAGCTCAGGGCATGCATGAGGGTCAGCGGCAGCTCGCGGTCTGCACCTGGGGTGGACAGCAGAGCCCATGCACGCACACACGTGCACACCTGGAGGCCTCTGCCAGCTGCAGACTGCAGGCCCTGACCCAGCCTGGACACTGTGGGTGCCACACGCCATAATGGGAGGGGCAGAGGGCCTCCTGCACAAGTCTCCACAACCTCCCGAGCATCTATGAGTATTAAAGATGTTTAACAACAACGTGAACAACAGAAGCTAAAGCAAGGACAGACCCCAGGCAGGAGCCTGACTGCTCATCTAGGGGCACAGAAAACTGACCACCTGGGCTCAGCCAGGCACGCTGCACACGCCCTGGACTGCTGTGCTGGGCAGCCCTGGAGAGCACAGCAGCACAGGCAACGGCCACACACGGCCCACCCTGCAGTCAGGACGCGTCCCTCCAGGATCCACTGCTCAACATCGGCCCAGCCTGCCAGTGCTCTCACAGCAGGAGCCGCGGGGTCAGAGGCATGCCTGCGTTTCTGGCTCCCCGCCCACCCCACACACCCTCCTGCCCCCAGCAGGCTCAGGATCCCTGTAATGACCAAGTCTAAAGGTTCTGAAAAGAGAGTTTGGAAACTTTTGGCAGCGAAATCTGCCTGGATGACACCAGGGCTGTTTACACCCTCGACCGAGAGTCCTTCTGCAGACACAGCACCGTTCTGAGCAGAACACCAGTGTCCCCACTGTGGCATGGCCCACGCACACCGAGGTGCTCAGAACACTGGCAGTATGACCAAAGATCTCCTGGAATCTGTGCCTCTCATCCCCAGGCCTCCCCCAAGGGGCCGTGGGGTATGCACCAGGAAGACCCCTCACACAATGACGGGCTGACCCACAGACAGCAATGCCGCATCCACACCAAGCAGCAGCCACCTCCACAGAGGGCAAGCTCAGGACCACCTGCACTTTCTCTTTAATGACAGTTGGGGGTCACATCGTTGAGCAGGGACAAAAGGCAGTGGAAGGGCACCTGATGGAGAGCAGAACCTCAGGCTCAAGGTCCCATCCAGCAGCGCACAGATCTGGACAAAGGAGGGGCGCAGGCTCCGAGCCCAGGATGGCAGCATCACACTCCCCCAGCTGGGGCACCAGGCGCGCTCAGAGGAAGCAGCAACGCCTCTCATCCTGAGGACACGCTCACCACCAGCCACCCAGGGCCCCGTGCACACTGGCCTTGACTGCCATCACCCTAGGGACAGCACAATGACCTTTCAGCCAGGAGGGTCACCTTGGAATGAGAGGGCATCCCTTAGCACAAGTCCTTTGGCAGTGGGAAAACGACCTACTGCCCTACAAAGTAAAAAGTGACCACTCTACCAGCAGACCCAACAGCAACTGACCTGAGGGAGGCCAGGACATCACCAGGCCCTCAGCTGGTTCCCACCAGGCCCACTTCAGCTGCAGGCTACGGCCCAAGCCAAAGAACCCATGAAAACTGGCAGCTTCTCTTCCACACACAATCACAAACTGACCGTGATGTCCACAGTGGGCGTGCAGACAGCCCCACAGGCTCCGTCCTGTGCCAGCCCGACGAGGTCAGCAAGGCCTCCAGGGCAGCAAATCACAAAGCCCTCAGCAAGGGAAAAGGAACAAGCTCCACATAATGGCCCGGAACACACAAAACCCCACGACAAATGAGACCGCTGTGTGTGGGCACAGGCCTTCCTGGGGTCAGCCCTGTCCACGCAGGGCATAGCTGCCCCCTAAGTGCCCTGAGCTTGGGTTGGTCAGGCTACCTCTCCTCAGCAACCCCAGCTGCTCCTCACCAACTCAACGCCCCCAGGACCCCTGGGCACCTCCAGGAGACACAGCCAGCTCCTCCTGCCTCTCCACCCGTTCCCCCCACCCCGCTACCTAACTCTCAGCTCCCCCAGGGTAAGAGCCTGTCGGTTCCTGCTCCCTGCCACCACCGCCGCCACCAGAGGGGAAGCATGGTGAGCCAGGCGTGCCCACAGGCAGAAGGCGCCCTCCGGAGCGAGGGCGTGCTCCCCAGCTCACACCCGCCACTGCACAGAAACACCCAGGCTAATGACAGAGCGGCCGATGCAGCAGCTTGAAAGAACCAACAACAAGCGTCCAGGAGGATTAAAGGCTCACCCCGGAAGAGGAGACCAGCTCTGCCTGACTCACAGCCTGCACCCGGGGCCCACGTGGTGCCCTGCTCCAGCCTGCAGATGGGCCAGGCCCAACAGGACCATGGAGGACCGAAATGTTAAGAAAAAACATCTTCAACAAAGTGGATAAACGTTACCTGAGGGTCTGACGTAGGAGCAACCGTGCGTGGGAGGGAGGCCTGAAAGCAGGCACCGGCCCCAGGCACCCCTCGCCACGCAGTCGGGCCCACAGCTGAGCTCCAACTTCCAGAAGTAACAGGCTTCCCCACTCGGGCTCTGAAAGCTCAGGCGCCTCTGACCTGCGGCCCGTGCTTCCACCACAGCAAACCCTTCCTGCAGAATCCCAACTCCAACTGAACCAGTGCCCGACACTTACAGCAGGAAGCCGAAGCCGCCCGCCAAAAGCCCATGCACCTGCCCGCCATCTGGCACAGGGTCACCTGCCCCCAAAGCCACACGCAAAACCAGAGGACCAGGCATGGCAATGCTTGGGTCAGCAAGCATTGGGTGAGAGTTCACGATAAAAATGGCACATGCAAGAGTAGTCGAGGAGTGGGAGCCTCCACAGCCAGGGAGGAGAGGAGGACTCCCACGGCCACACCACGACTCTGACAGACCAGCGCACACAGGTACACAAATGGACCAGGAGCTGTGGGAAGGCACTCGACACTACACCTCACCGGGGCACGCGACTCAAGGCCACGGCACCCTCTGTGCCCCACACCCCCCTGGGCTCGGCGGGGCGCTATGGCACTCCTGTGGGCTGCCGGCAGGCCAGGCTGCCCGCGAGAGGCTCTCCAGCAACCCACACCCAGGACAGAACGGAGGAGCCCACCAATGTGCACCAGCCTCAGCGTGAGCCTAAAGCCCAAGGGTGCAGGCGGACCTGGCCCACCACAGCAGCAGAGGTCCAGCCTGGGAGCCCCAAGGCTGGGTGACCCCAGCGGCATCCTGCCTGGGAGAGCTGGAAGACCTGGCTTTGGGGAAGCTTCTGGAATGAACTGGTCAGGCTCCGCGCTCCTCACAGGTGATCAAAGTGCCCAAGTTCAGCAAAGCAGTGGCGGTGTGACCCTGCAGGTGCCGACGTCTGGGGCTGCTCCCTGCAAAGTGGCCTGGGTTGACCTCTCGGGGAGTTCCACGCTGACCAGAGGAACCACAGCAAGGTTTAAGAGCCACAGTCCCCAGTGACCTTCAGCACCGTGAAGAAGGGTCCGAGGCAGACTTCCTCAGGGTGCTGGGCAGGCAGGGCGAGTGGGGGCCGGCACGGGCGCGGCACCTGCTGTTACTGAGGAGGGCCGTGGGGGCTGGGGGCCTGCATGTGCAGCAGTCCAGCAGGTGGGCTCCGGGAGGTGGCTGGGAACAGCAGTGATGCCCAGAGAGACCCTGGGAGCTGTGCCTCCCTGCCACCCGAGGGGACAGGGAGAAGGAGCCTCTGTGATTGCAAAGGGGTCTTAACACTCTGCACATGCCGAGGCCCCCAGCCAACCTGGGGCACCCAGCACAGTGCCAGCTCCACTAAGGGCAGGAGGCACCCTCATCGGACTTTCCAGATAAGTTTGTTAAACTGCACGTGAAGTGTTTAGAAGAATGAAAGATGAGATTAAAACTGAGCCACAATCAAGAAACCAGTAACGACCAGGCAATTTTGGATATGATTCCATACCTGTAACCCACACATATCACGGACGATGTGACGCATGGTACGTGGGGATATGCATGCATACATGTATGTAGATAAATAAAATATCATTGAAATTAAAAATACGAGGTTTGCTTTGACAAAGGAAAAGACCCAGCAGATACAAGAACCTGGTGAAGATGAAGAAAGAGCAGAAGAAACTGCAGAAAATACACATGAGAAGGAGCAGAGAGAAAACATGAAGAAAAGGGCAGGAAGCCAGAATAAGGATCTGCGTGACTCCCACAAGGAGCGAACGGACACAGGGGACCCAAGAATGAGTGACAGAGAACTTTCCAGAAACACTGAGAGCCTAGAATCAGCACAGACCCAAGCACATCAAACAAGGCAAACCCGCGTCTGAACTCGCAGTGAGCCGCAGAGCTCCAGGAAAGCCGGCGAGGAGGGCCGGTGCCCTGGAGCTGTACAGGCCACTGCAGAACGCCATGGCCCCCGCGGGAACGAGGGCTGAGCAGACACTGCCAGAGCAACTGACACGGCGTGCTACCACACGCCGTCCCTGAGTTACAGGGACTCTAAAAAGCCAACAGCGGCAAGACTGTCCCAAAGGGGAGCTTGAGGTGTGAAAAGGGCACCGTGGGCAGGAGAAATTCTGTACCTGTGGAGAAAACACTAAACGGACATTGTCTTCAAAAACAACAATATCTAGTGTCCAGTAAGATGAACTAAGCTCAGCAAACGCAACACGGCAAGTGTGGGTGCACCACACGTGGCCCAGAGGGTGGGCAGAGACCACCTGCCCTCACATGCCCAAGCGCAGTGCAAGGCTCGCCGCGGGGGACGCACTGAGTGTGAGTTCCAAACCAACAGACCACCCTTTCCAAGCCAGTGGTTCTCCAGTGAACAGTGGGGCCTGGGTGGCCGTGCTCTGTGGGCTGGACCCTGCGACGCTCCCAAGGCTTGCTGCTGCCTGCAGATGGGCAGCAGGTGTGCACCTCCCCCAGCTGCCACCGCAGGGCCCACTGGCCCAGGGCACCGCGCCCGAGCCCCTGCGGCTCACCAGCTGCGTGGGCCTGCACACCGGCGTGCCTGTGCTCGAGACCCACACTGACAAGTGCCCTCTGCGAGGCACATGTGACGAGCATGTGTGTGCACCTCTCCATTCTGGGCCGCACGAGCTCAGCAGAAGGGAGCTGTCTGCGGTCTTACGCCATAACTGAGGCGCCTGTGTCAGCTGCCACCAGCACCACAGACAATGCAGGGATCACGGCTGGCAAGGCCTGGGCAAGGGACCAGCCCATGCACACTGCCAGCCAGGGGAGGTGGTCAACCGCTCCCCCCGCACAACTTTCTCTTGAAACGACGAGGGAGAGCCCTGCCTGCCAGCAGACAGGCTGCAGGGCTCCAGCAAAGCTCCATGGTGCGAGCTGCAGAGGACACGGCACTGGCCACGGCAGTACCCCGCACATGTCCAACACAGCAACTCCCAGTGCCTACTGCAGAGCCTGACGCGGATGTAAGAGGACAGAACCACCGGGAAAGGCACTATTGAAAGAGATGAAAAAGAGAGGGAACCACAGCAGAAGAGGGAAGAGGGAGCCAAGTGAGTGCCTGAAATAAAAGACAAAAGCCGGGCCGGGCTGGGCTCAGCGGTAGAGCGCTCGCCTCGCATGCGTGAGGCCCTGGGTTCGATCCTCAGCACCACATAAAATAAATAAAATAAAGATATTGCGTCCATCTACAACCAAAAAAATATTAAAAAAAAAAAAGACAAAAGCCATTTATTGCAAAGGATGGAAACAGATGGCTTAGGAGGGAGCCAAAGAGAAAGGGTGGCCTCCTGGGGAAGGTGTGTCCACTAGGGAGAATGCCTTCCATGGGGCCAGGCTGGGCTCAGTGGTGCAGCGCTCGCCTCGCGTGCGCGAGGCCCTGGGTTCGAGCCTCAGCACCACATATAAATAATAAATGAATAAAATAAAGATCCATCAACAACTAAAAAAAAACATTAAAAAAAAGAAAAGAAAAATAAAGGTATTGTGTTCATCTACAACTACAAAAAAATAATTTTTTTAAATATTTTTTTAGTTGTTGATGGACACAATGTCTTTATTTTATTGCTTTGTATGTGGTGCTGAGGATCGAACCCAGGGCCTCACGCATGCGAGGCAAGCGCTCTACCACTGAGCTACAGTCCCAGCCCCCCAAAAAATATTTTTAAAAAATGCCCTCTGCAGCAATCTCGGGCAGCAGAGTCCAGCCCTGTGGCATAACGCTATCCTGCTGGGTGGGGAAGTGGCCAGGTGGAGGGGACTGTGGGATCCTTGAAGCCTAAACCGAATTTCCCAGCCTGAGACCGGGCTCAGGCTTCCCTTCAGAGGCAGCCAAGCACCCCAGGACCAGGGCTGGCCACCGATAAGGAGGGGCTCCCCTCACTGACCCCAAAGGCTCACAAGGATTTCAGGATTCCCCCGCTTAGGAGGGATGAGCTGCCCATAGGCCACACTCCCCACCCGGGCCCTCCTGCCACCTCCACCAGGTGGGGCCTGCACATTAGCTCCAGGCGCTCAGACATGCAAATGGTGACACAACCTGAACGGTAACTGGAGCAGTGGCACCCAATCTCAGCCACCCAGTCACAAGCAAAGCCCTCATTCGCCGTCACAGGCAACACATCCAGCGTGACTGTCCCAACCTCACACACCTGGGCCAGAGCACACTGGAGGAGCCAAGCCACCTCTACATCTGCTTCCCTGTATGACTAAACTGTGTGACAAACACACAAAAGTCCCTGGTGTCCCCAGATTCTGTTTGAAACAGGAAGCCAGGGCGCCATCTGAAGAGACAGATGGCCGGGCCACGCGCCACAGGCTCCTCATGCAGCCTCGTGGCCAGCAAGCACTCCCAGAGCTGCAGGATGCAACCTCCCTCGCCCAGCAGCAGAGGCCAAGGCCAAGCCTCGCACAGGTCAGCCCTGGTTCCAGGCAGTGAGAGCAGCTGACGAGAGGTACAGCCCTTCTCGGTCAGGGCCAGGCACTCATGAGGGCTGCAGAGGCCCCAGCTCTGCAGGACACAGGACTCGCCCCTGGGCTGCTGCTCCAAGAAATGGGGGAGGGGAGGCAGGCCTGGCCGGTGACTTTGCGGAATCCCAGGACAGTGCCTAGGTGGGGCCCCACCTAAGTCCAGCCACAACTCAACACGCAGCAGTGGGAGTGCGGCCTGCGGGCAGCTCGTCCCTCCTAAGCAGGGGATCCTGGAATCCCTGTGAGCCTCTGAGGTCAGTGGGTCACTCTTGTCCCCAGAGAGCGCAAGCCAGGGGCCAGCCAGGAATGGCCTTAGTCCTGAAATTGGCCAAAAGGGAAGAAAACCAGGGAAGGAAAAGAGGGACCGTAGAAATCCCAAACCTAGGATGGAATCAGCAGCAGGGAGGAGGGAGGGAAGGGATCACTGGGGAATGAGAGCTGTCACTTGCAGGACCAGCTCAAGGCTACAGCGGGAGCCGGGGAAGCCGTTCCCTTGGACAGTCTCCCACCCGGCAATTCCAACTGGGAAGAAATGCCAACCAAGAACCCCTAAGAGATGCGTTTTCAACAGGAAGGAGAAGCAGCAGGTGGACTGGCTTAGGCAGCAAGGAAAGGTCAGAGGCAAAATCGTAGGGTCTCAGGAGCGGGCCCCAGGCCCTGGCTGCTCCTCTAGACGGACGCCCAGGACGTGCTGGGGCCCATCGCAGAGCCCAGGGCTCTGCTCACCCCAGCAACCTGCATCCTGGTGGGGGCCAGTCGGAGGTGTCAGCCACCCTCCGCCCACATCCCAAGTCCCCAGGCCCAGCCCACAGGCCCGGTCATGCCACAGGGAAGGAGCCTGCGTTTCAGGGGTCCTGAGATACCGTGCACAGCACCGGCCGGGGCCGCGGAGGACAGGATGCTCCTGAGTGCCGCTCACTCCCCACACGGCAGAGGCGGAGGGAAGCACCAGACTCCGCTGCTCCAAAGCACGCTCGCGTCCTCTTCACCTTGCCCTGGACGCCGCGCCCCAGGAGGAAGGGAAACGGTGAAAACCACCTCATGGACTCACGTGAAGGTCCCAAGTGTGAGCGACCCCTTCCTTCTTCCAAGACGCTGCGTCCAGGAGGCAGCTGTGGGAGCAGCTCCTCAGACCTGGAGGAGGCCCCGTGGACCCTCGCACAGAAGCACGATGCTGCCGAGGGGGCAGTAAGGGCTTGCCCAGTGCAGCGAGCCAGGCCACCAGGCTGTGCTCAGCCTGGGCCACCTCCAAAGCACAGCTCAGCCCTGGACACCAGGCCCATGGGGCACAACTGACTGGGCACTGACGTCCCGCACGCCACAGCATCTATGCCTCAGTCACCCTTAGCAATGGCCAGCTGCCACCAGTCCTCTCCCTGAGATTGGACCACCTTGGTCAGAAGCTCACAGAACTGGTGACGCAGTGAGCCAGCACACATCACAGGCTGGTCTCAGGAAAACCCGCAGGACAGAGCATTTTCCCCAGGGCATAAGCATCAGGGTCAGAGAGGACAGGGGAGGTAGCAATAAGGTTTAGGAGCCTGGGCACACAGGCCAGCACCGCCAGACCTCCATGACAGACGGCCACACGGGTCCAAGGCGCATGACACAGAGAGCTCGAGCATCTGCCCCAGGAGACAGACAGGCCCCTGGACACGGTCACAGAGGGCCTGGAGCAGCAGACCAGGTACACTGAACAAGAACACACTCACAGGGACGGGGACTGCACAGACCCAGCACCCACCCACTCCTGCCAGAAAACTTAGGTGTCAAAAAGGAGCAGCCAGAGCCGGGTGCGGTGGGTCAAGCCTGTAATCCCAGCACTTAGGGAGGCTGAGACAGGAGAATCGCCAGTTCAAAGCCAGCCTCAGCAATGGTGAGGTGCTAAAGCAATTCAGTGAGATCCTGTCTCTACATAAAACACAAAATAGGGCTGGGGATGTGGCTCAGTGGTTAAGTGCCCCTGAGCTCAATCCCCAGTACCAAAAAAAAAAAAAAAAAGGAGCAGCCAGAATGCTGGGACACGGGCACACCACAGCAGCACAAGAGCTGAGGGCACCGAGGGGCAGCGAGCCTGCAGGCCAGGCTCACAGACACCCCAACAAGGACAGAACTCGGGCTGCAATCTGGGTGGGGATGCAGGGAGGCCGAGGGGCCTGCTGGACACTGCCTAGCTCTGCACCTCCACGGCAGGTCAGGGCCTCACTGAATGGAGACCCCAGCCTGAAAGGGGAGAACCGTCAACTGAGAGTACACAGCAGCCCACTTGGGCATCGGGGCCAGTGTGTCCACGTCTGCCTCAATGACAGAAATCCAGGAAGTGCACAGGATAGACAAATGGAACAAGGAGGGAACATGGGCACAGACAGGCATGGCAGGGCTGGACCCAGAGGGCCGCGTGGATCCCAGGGGCCG